>CM068831.1:45031002-45161002 GCA_028554795.2 Sinohyriopsis cumingii | reverse complement strand
AGTAAGCCACATATGTATGTGAAGTGTCTCTTTATAAATTTATTTTAATAATGCAAATCCCAAATTGTTAACAAATAATTTAGTACAAGTTATTAAAAATGTTTTAGATGTTGGTTAACTTTAAGGAAATATTCTTTGAGATCTGAGTTAAGTATATTCATTGAATTTATACCTGTATTAAAATGCTCTGGAAAAACAGTTGCTAGATAAATAAATTGAGACTAAGCTCAGTAAACACAGCACACTCACGATCAAAACTGTGCAACGCCATGCCTCATCTTTTCAAATTTTACCCTGTTGCGACACCTCGCAATCTTTGTTTTCATTGTATTTACAGTTAAAAACCACTTTTTACGATATTTATAAAGCGAAAAATCATTGCTTGTCCTTCCTTTTAATCAGCGAATCAAAAAATATCAACAGCAAACATGAAGAAAAATGGCTATAATATCAAGAGACAATATAAAGGAATTACTCCTCACTAATTTTTAAAACTTTCGATACACAATGAGAATAAATTTGGCAATAATAGATCCCAGTATTGAAGTAGCATGTGAAAGATCTCAACAGTGAAACATACGATTATACTCTTTTACATTCAACGTAGGATTTTGAATATTTTGCTTTTTATATCACTGATAAAAATATTGTGCCATAATGTATTTCGATAAATATAATCAAAGACGTTTCTGAAGTCACCAAAAATTGTATAATACCTTTCTTCTTATTATATATATATATATATATATATATATATATATATATATATATATATATATATATATATATATATATATATATATATATATATATATATATATATATATATATATGCAATATAATTTGGTATCAACCATGTCGACTTCCCGATATTTAATTATCTTTTGTTTGACCACTCATTAATTATCTTCCTTAACACACTTGTAAACGGCTCGGACAAATAGAGTAATTCCTTTATGATTATCACCTATGTCTTCTTTAAAATGGGAACAAACAAATAAACACAGTCCAAATACAGAGAAAATTGCAACTAACAAAACTAATTATATCGTCTTTTCCTCTATGTTTGTTCCAATTTAAAATTTATATATATATATATATATATATATATATATATATATATATATATATATATATATATATATATATATATATATATATATATAGAGAGAGAGAGAGAGAGAGAGAGAGAGAGAGAGAGAGAGAGAGAGAGAGAGAGAAAGAAAGAGAGAGAGAGAGATCATATTTTTGCTGGTGCATATATATATATATATATATATATATATATATATATATATATATATATATATATATATATATATATATACATATATATATATACATATATATATATATATATATATATATGTATATATATATATATATATATATATATATATATATATATATATATATATATATATATATATATATATATATATATATATATATATATATAGGTCGCAATGACGTTCCAAGATAGCACTCAAGAAAAAAATGCAAATATTTTAAGTTAAAGTTATCAAGGCTGAATATTGCTAAATTCCTCTCAAATCTTAAACTCTTCCAAAAAAGCTAAATTTGTATATAATATTGCAAAAAGTTTAAAAGTGTATAGTCGTTTAAAACATAGACCCTACATGTGCTATATCAATCAGATTTTTTTAAAACGACAATAATTTTGCTTGTGGCGGAACACCATTAAAAACTGATGATTGAGATAACGTCAAAGTTTGAAAGATGATTCATTCGACAGGAATGTGCCCCACTGTCAGTGGACACTAACACAGCAAACATTCCGTATAATAATATCTTCAAACATTACAAAGAGTAGATCCCACTTGTGTAAAGTAAGAAGCAAAGCAAATTTGTTTCTGCAAATCACAAACAATTTTTATTTTATTACTTCTTTTATAGTTCATAATCATGCTCCTTCTACTTTCTTATGCCTTTATATATATGATAAATACATATAGAATAAACACTGACAGTTTTTGTTGTTGTTAGTGCTTTGAAAATAGATTATATCATTCGAATATCACAAACTTCTTTTGACTTTCTTTTATAAAAATAAGTTTCGACTCCATCCTCTGAGAAGTAATCATTATTTTCTACTGTTAATAGTCTACTGTCTGGGTTCAATATGTTGCTGCTAACACTGGGGATGGGGAATGTGGTAGGGTTTGATTGCACTGCGGCCATGACCTTGGCTGTTGCAAAAACTATGGATTAGTAACTGTAGTACAACCAAATCTGCGGGATTAGCCCTTTACATAACACACGGCTAACAGCGTCCTTTTCCATAACACACGGCTAACAGCGTCCTTTTCCATAACACACGGCTAACAGCGTCCTTTTCCATAACACACGGCTAACAGCGTCTTTTTCCATAACACACGTCTAAGAGCGACCTTTACTATATTTGGAGCTGTACGGCCACACTACTATCAGATTTTTTCCCACTGAAGATGTTTCTGTGGGTTTAATGACATTTGCTCTCACAACATGGCGGCCACTATAACTGGTAGAGGAAGAACCCAAAAAAGATCCGGTAAGAACCACCGGCGCAAGGGAATCTGCTGGCAAGCTTTCTCACATTCTCACATTGGCCAAGCCCGAAACCCACGCGAATAGCAGCAAAATGGCAGTAATTGGTAAAGTCGAGTGCTTAGGACCACTATGGCAATCCAGGGCCCCTCCGCTCGCTGACAACGTACCTTGCTTTTTCCACTTGGGAAATGTTTTCCTTTAGCTGGACAGCGGTCAGTGTTTATGTCTCAAAAATGAAATTGGTATAAAAATCGTATTGTCTAATTTAAGATAGGCATTTCAATGCTTTAAAAATCATTTTTTTCTGTCTCTATACAGGTCTTTGTTTCTTACTTTTCAGGAAACATAAATTGATAATATCAATAATAATTTTTGGACGACTGCCTTTCGGGATATCAAATAATGGCCGAGCAAGATGTTTAAAATAAACATCCGCGAGAAGGTTGCGTTTACAAGATACATGTATTTTCAAATTTACCGACAAATAATTCCAGTTACACATGGGCACCAGTCGATACAGACTTATTTTTTTAAAAATTTACTTACAGGTAATTATCGTATTTGTTTTCTTTACAAAATGCAGTCAGCGTGGCGATGGTGCACGTAATACGCATAATTTCAACAGTCTTTGTTACATATTTTTTGTATAAACACAGTACTCATCGGATGATTTCTTAGCCATGTATGCAATTATAAGGAAAGTGACAGGAATGAGAACGGGTATATTACGCTCTATAAAAATACCCAGACGCCCATGCGAATTAAGATGGCATAACAGGATATGAGTTTTATTACGTGTCGTGCCTGAGATAAGTAATAGCTGAAATGAATGATAGTTTTACACATATATGAATACATTTTGAGAGGTTAATAAATACTTGCAAAGTGATGTGATACATCAATCAAATATGTTGAGAAAAATATTTACAAACGATTTTATAACGAACAAATACATATTAATTAGTTTTTTTTCTTCCTTCTCTTTAAATATCAAGGATTTAGAGTTTTCAACACACAAATGATACATGAGTTGTTTATAGGGAAATTTAATACACACACACTTATATATATATATATATATATATATATATATATATATATATATATATATATATATATATATATATATATATATATATGTATATCTATGTATATATATGTATATCTATGTATATATATATATATATATATATATATATATATATATATATATATAGAGAGAGAGAGAGAGAGAGAGAGAGAGAGAGAGAGAGAGAGAGACAGAGACAAAGAGAGAGACACAGAGAGAGACTAATTTTAATGAAAATTATCTCCTTTCGTATGCGCTTCACATAGAATGGGACTGTGGCATTGCAAACTGCAATACTAAATGTACAATAGTAATTGAAGTCGTGAAGCTAATAATTTTATTGTTTGCTTCCTCCATAAATTGTTATTTAAAAATTGATCATTTGAAAACTATGAAAACGATATTTTTAATTGATTATAAAATGAAAGCAGGTGATGAAATTGGCATAATTGAGATAAGACTGTTGGTACGTGTACATTGAACTCATATTTTCGTTTATCGTGGTGTTTCCACTTTGATGATGACTACAGTCCAGTCCTGCAATAAGCGATTTAAAGTTTTCTTTCTGTTCTTTGTTTCTTTTCAAAGAACGGAAAACTCCTCAATTTATGTCGCTTCAACCCAAATTGTTAACCTGTCACAAATAATATGATCGCCACTTTAACAAAATATCTTTAGAAGTATTTGAATTCCTAATTTGTCCTTAATTAAAAAGTTTTCTCTCTGGGTTCGTCCTTTTTCTTTTCATTTAGTTTTTTTCGTATGATATTTAGAAAAGATAACAGAAAACACCTTCTTGTAACTTATCCTAGTCATTCTTTCAGTGTATATTCCTTCTGTTAAATAACAAATACAAATTCAGTACGATGATGACAGAATACACAAGTTTGCTTCAGAGATACGTCCCTAATTGAAATTATCCCAAGTTCTTTGGAGCCGAGGTACCGTTCTGATCGACAATACGTCTTATCTTGCATAATCTCGCGAGACTAAGCAGATCAACATAATTTATTGTACATTGGTGCCGGTGAAGCGAGCACCAATCAATCTCTCTCAAGTCCGCATTAACGTAGTCATCTTTTGTTATAATATACCAAGACATTAACGAGGCTGTGGTATTTTCTTAATCTGATTACCAATTTTGCTAAATATGATCCATGTCGTACCCGTACTAATCCGCTTAAAATTCAAATAATATTTTATTCGACAAACATCTTCATTTGGACTGTTCAATATAATAGATTAAGAAATATTGGACGGTAATACATAATTTACTGAACATAAACAACGGCGAACCTCAACGATATTGAAAGGTCGTACTCTGAAATATTTTGATGGAAATATGCACCATTAAATTTAACCACAGTTTTTCAACAGAAAGCACAATAATACAGTTTAATTTTTTTTTAAATTCCTGATGTTCCTGACACGCTCATCAATAGAATGGATTTCATGACACACAAACCTCTGGGTCAACAATAACAAGGGATGTGAGGACAATTTTTTAAATGTCAAACATGTTAATCGGTCAAATGTTGAACAAGATCTTTTAAGTTTAAAATGAAGTCTTTATAAGTTGGTATACGGAAATAAAGTTCGATATTGACAGATTGGGACGTGGCGAGAAAGAATTTGACACGCCGACATAGGTAACATTATTTGCCCCTGCAGAGAATTTAAAGAACATCAACAGCTACTCCATCCTGTATATTTCTTAAACGAACGGCGGCGTTAGAAAATGCACGTATATGACGGTTTTAAACATCCAGCAGTTAAATCGAAGAGAATGCGGGTACGTTTGGTCTTTTACTCTCAATAATAAAATAGCGAAACAGTAGAAAAACGAAGTAAGTTAGGTGAGAACGAAGAAAAAGATTTGATTTCAAATGCAATAGTTTTAGAAGAAAACATGTTTCTGGACAGTGTTTAACAACAACGTAATGTATTGCCTTCGAGATAATAAAACCACACTTTCTTACTGATGCTCGGCATTATTTTTGGTAACCGTGCTCCTTCATTTTTATTCTTAAGAAATTAAACAAATATTTTTTACTTTCAGGTCCAAGCAAAGCGTACCGGCGGATGCAGACTCAGATTGTGTTTAGGGATGAACCATTCCTGTGCGGTAATATTATCTTTTGTCCGGTCTAAACCTAAACCGTGAAAAGCACCGGCTAACACGAAATTTGTAACGTAAACCATACTACGGATAACGTCGCACGTTTTTTATAAATATTTTATTCATTTGCTCTAAGTACCTTGCCGCACCTTACACTGTGTATTATTCATCATGAAGTTACAAACAAACAGTAGAGAAAGCTCACAATGAAACACGAGATATTATAGTTGAAGATTCCCATCAGAATGGCTGTTTTGCTATACGGATGTTTTCGTAAACACTACCACCAACACGAGCCTATACATAACAATGGATGGTAGATTTCTGGTATAAAGCTGCAAGGCCATCACGGAAAAATATGGACACGTTTAAGGACTGGGACATATTTTGAGATGATCACGTCATATATTTTGAATGTAAATGTATATTTTTGTATACACTTAAAGAAACGGATAGACCAATCACTGATATCAAGCGTAAAGTAGTATATCAGATGATTGTTATGTTCTGTTACGAGTTATTGCACTTTCTCATTTACATGCCATCCTAGGTGACACGTAAAACAGTCATAAGAATACTGCGTATTTGCGAATTTGTCATACATACAGTCACTGATAATTGGATCGTGAATGTGTATGGCATGATACGATGTCTTGCAGCCCCCTCCCACCCCCTCCCCCACCCCCAGTAATAAATTCAATTTATTTTGACAGTCAGATCCATCAGCATTCCTTACTGTTTACTTTTTCCTCGTCTAATGATACATCTGTTGAGTACATCTTTAATGGATTCCACAATGCGTTGTTTAAATTTGCAGATTCTATCTTTCCCATCTGTCCCTTCTAATTGAAACATACAATTAAGGTGTAAATTACAGAACTTCCTTTGAATAAAATTCTTTTCTGGATTTCTCTCTATCTTTAGTGCAGGAAAAGTTAACAACGTTGTTTATTGTTCACTGCACTACGCCTGGACACAAGTAGTCCTACGTCTGGAAAACCAACAGTTCTACGTTTGGACACGATTAATCGAACGTCTGGACACTAGTAATCCTACGTCTGGACACTAGTAGCCCTACGTCTGGACACTAGTAGCCCTACGTCTGGATATATTCTAGAGTATGTAAGCTCACGTCATGGCATGCACTGAACCTATTCGCTATTATGTGAAAGACAGAACTGAAAACGTTTTATTTTCAAAAATGTTGGTTTTCTTTTTAAATTTTGTAGAGCACATTTACATATAATTTATTATTTAATAAAGTCGAAAATGTAATAAGTAAATGATACTGTTCATATTGGTAGCATCGCCCAATGTACGTACGACTTGGAAGATCTCTAAAGTGTATTTTGGTCTCGTCCGGATATTTAACAGTAAAAACACTGTCACTAAAAGCCATGCCAGTAAATTAAAATTTCCCTTTCAATACTGATTTTTTTTAACATATTAAATACAGCGTAAAGACTGAAATAAATTATATCTGCAAAATACAAGACAAACTTAAAATTTGAACAAACAAGCAACATTCCAGCTTCAAACAAAACTATTTATTAAAGTTTGAAAATAACCTTTTTAAATGCAGTGCTAATCTAATTTATGCTGGAAAGATACGACCCTTTCTTACTATGTGTGCTGTGTAGGAAGCAGTTTGAGATTCCGTAAAAGTCATGACTTTCGTTTCCTTCAGTGTTTATCGTAACATTCGTGACAGGAAATACTGATGGAAGAATTCATGACTGAAGTTTATATGTACTAGAAATTATTCACCACCAAAAGTATCGTCTGGTGAGGTACGAGAATGCAAAGAATTCATTGTGTGGCATGAAATTCAAATATAGTTTGATCCTGGTTTGTCTCTCAGGGCCACGTACCGATATTTAGGGATATAGTTTCTATATGCTTGAAGCAGGCTTCATGCAGGATTGTTGATCATAGACCCTGGAATCAAACAGGACATCCTGATACCGAGATAACCCTGATGTCGCAATGAGTACATGAAATAGAAGCATATCATTAATACTTGGAATGGAACACTAAGGAGTGTGCGCTTCCTCATTATTGCATTGCACCAAAAATACACTCCCAAATTTACTATCCAAAGATTGTGCAATCTAATATATTTTAAGAGGTAGATATAATACGTATCGACCTCTCAAAGATACAACTCTGTTTGAATGTTTTGTTTTGTGAATATGTGTATTGTATTGTATTGTATTCTATTGTATTGCATTGTATTGTATTGTATTGTATTGTATTGCATTGCATTGCATTGCATTGCATTGCAATGTATGTATGTATGTATGTATGTATGTATGTGTGTATGTATAATGCGTCCTGAAATCTTGACAGTGTTGTTGATTATGCAACCATGGAGATAAAATGTAAGGATTTGAAACACAGTGTGTCTGAAGTTATAAATCAATTCAAAAATTGAGAAATGTCTTTGCAAATTGAAAACGGGGTATAACATGAAAAAGGCTATTAAGAAAGCGGTCGGCATGAGGCTAGAAACTATTTATAAAAGGCTGAACTGCCTCGACTACAAAAAAAAAAAGGTAAGCGACATTTTGTGGCATAGAGGGGACAGTCTTAGGCAAAGGGTTGACAGGACGCTTTGAGAATTGTTTAAAGTTGGAGTTTGATACCGACAGCAGTTTTAAGCGCGCCTGTAAATCACACCAAAAGATGAAATAATGAGACTGCAGACACCTCAGCCTGTAGTGGCCAAATTGTCCAGTTACTAACATCGGAAAATGGATAGGTGTGTAAGTTAAGAATCTTAGAGCTATCAAACAATTATCAAATATTATGGATTAAAGAAAGCTTTTAATTACCGTCGTAGAGAGATTACATATTGAAACACCATAATTAAAATGAGGTAGCATGAAACAATTTAGATAAATAATTGCCTGACTGATATTCAACTGACAAATACCTTAGAAACTATTGGAAGTAATTACGTTGTTGACAAAAACCTTAGACACTACTGGAAGTAATTACGTTGTTCACAACTACGTTAGATAATATTGGAAGTAACTACATTTTTGACAAATACCTTATACACTATTGGAAGTAATTACGTTGTTGACAAGTTGTTGAATGCTAGCGCTAACCTGCAATAATTTTCTTCGACAATCAAATCCTGATACAACCATAAAATGATTTTTAAAATATTTTTGATAGGTCCAAACTATAATATAAATATATGCAAAGGAAGAATTGACAGTGCAAGAGGAAATAAAAAATGCACTATTAGTGATGCAAGCGTAGATAATTATCTCACAACTATATTTGGATTAGCTTTGATAAAACAAAATTGTCTGTATTAGAATTTTTCGATTAGTGATTAGACATGAAACTTCCATACTCTTAACTATTTATGTAATGTCACGTATCCTTTTTAAATTATTTATGTTTTTTAATTTATAGAATTTCACAGGAAAGCTAATGTACAATTGTCTACAGTCCCTCAATAAGTGAATCGAGCAAATTCACATTTCTGAAAATCATTAAAATATTTGCAAAATATATCTAATTTCTTGCTCGCTGGATTTCCTTTATCACGGCTTTTCAAAGATCCGCTAAAACGTTTATTTTAATGAACAGCAATCTTTTCACGACTGCTCCACAGAATACATTTCAGATTTCGAAAAAGAGACCTTTTATGGTTTAGAAAACTAATAATGAAATTAAAAAAAAAAAACAAAACTAAGCTAACTCGATCACTTTTCAATAATAAGGGAAACAGAGAAGAGATATTTTGTATTGGTTTAATAACGTATTCCATGACAGCAAAGGTAATACTACCTAAATATAAAACTATAGTGACGTATATGACACTTAATCATATAAGTTCCAGTTTCATGATTTTGTTAACACAATATTTTTGTGGTTTTAGAGTTACATAACATAAATCGTAAGATACAAAATACAGATTACACAAGTCATTTTAAACAGTCCAATTGAAGCTTGAGAATAAAGGAAAGACACTTGCCGTTTCTGTGCAATCAAGATATTTCTTTTATTCGGCAGGGATGTCATCATTTGGTCAGTGAATCTACATTAGCGGAAGGAATAAATATTCAACTATTTTTGGGCTCTTTATCACCTGTGCAGAAAGAAAATAATAACAATATCCAGCAAAAGTTGTATTAGCCTTTTTACAATTACTCTTTGATCAGCAAAAGTCGTAACAGCTTTTTAACAAGTACTGTTTGGTCAATGTCGTACCAGCCTTTTACAATTACTGTTTAATCAATGCTCAGCAAAAGTCGTACCAACCGTTTACAACTAATCTTTAACTAAGGCCCAGCAAAACTCGTACCAGCCATTTAGCAAGTACTGTTTAATCGATGCCCATCAGAATTCGTACCAGCCTTTTACAGATACCCTTTAAGCAATACCCACGAAAGGCAAACATGGTTCTGATGACATAGTTTTGGCAATTACACAGAAAAAATCTGCTTTCGTGTCCCAGAAACTTTCCTAAGTAGATCGTGTTAGTTATAGTTTGATAAATGTGTATTGTCTTTATATTTCTGTATTAGGGTGTTGTATTTGTTTCAACATGTATTAACATCATTCTATGCTTTCTGTTTTTAGGGTTTGTATATTACTGCATTAAATGAGGCTGTCATTTCGTGCTGGAAGCATTCGAGTTATAGCGAGCACGAAAATCATTTATAACACGGTATCTCGATTGGTAGAGAGTCGATACCCACACAGGTCAGCCCAATTAGACTGCCTCTCTGTTTCCCAATTTGGCAGTATCTGTGTTCCATGATTTAGCTGCCTCTGTGTTTCCCGATTGGGTTGTGTCAGTGTTTCTGCGTGAAAAGCATACAACTCCCATTTCCACGACATGTAATAATAAATAATGTGTTCAAGTATTAAAACACACCCAGCCAACCTTTATTGATCCTGTATATCTATCTTTTGACATATTTTATAAAATAAAGTGATCGCTCTTAACTGCAGAATTATTAATTTTATATGTAGTTAAACTTTGTCAGTATCATTCGGTGTAAATACTTCATTTCCAACTGTTTATTCCGTCAATGTTAGTTGACATACGTTTATCGGTAAAGTGAGTGTCGAATACATCAACGAATATCTGTGACGTTAAATCATTGCTATGTCTATATATCTTACACTATCCTGTAATCTTTATATATGATCAAACGTAGGGTGGTGTTATCCTCACTGAATGCATCATCAAATGTTTACATTGAAAATTTATATTCGCAGTTCGTTTCTGACGTGAATGACGTTGACATGCAGGCACAATAACACTACGATATCAATCCATGGATATATTTTAAACAGAAAAATGAGTTACGGGTAATGGGCGTCTACTTTACTTATCACACACAGTCAGTTGTCATTATCTGGATGGATTTTAGGCGTCAATATAAGCATAATACATACAGACTTTAATTAGTAATATCACACACTGTATGTCATTTTCTTATTTTGCATTATGGTATTAGAGTAATCTTGTTTTGTTTATTATAAACGTGTACATACATATTTTGTTGTCAAATAGATCCACCCATTGTAACAAACCAATTCTAACGAAAACAAAAACAAACAAAAACAAATTTTTAAAAAACAACAAGTGAACATCTTATGTTTTTTTTTATAGATGATTAATCTTAACGTTTGCGGATTACTCACCACGCAGGCTTTCACTCAAAATATTATTCCGAAATGCACTATGTTGATGGAAAAACAGTTTTGTACTAAAATTTCAAAACGTGACGGAGAGAAGAAATCCACCGACTAACATTCATTCTGTAGTAGTCTATGATTTTCATCCAGTGCAAACATGGTAAATTTTTTGACTATTATTTTCTGACTTAATTACTAACCCAGCTATACCTCCTAAAAGGTAATCACCTTGACCAGATTTGCTCTTTGTTAGTGTCCACTGAAAATCAATTATATATTAGTCAAGTGTATTAACTTCCACCCCGTTAAACAGGATTAATTTATGATCAACACAACGTAGAATGCTTATGTTGCTGTGAAATCAAACAAATTTTGATTACTTTCTAAGAAATTGGGCTTTACATACCAACTGAAACTTTATAAGAATTTACGAATGTTACCTATTTTACCCTTATCTTTTATTTTATATACATATGAAAGAATGTGAACATTTCTCAACTTTTATTTGTAATGTTTTGCTTTTATTTGAAATCGTTTATCTTTCTGAACACCTTAGCAGACTTAATTTTTGTTCTTTTGAAGTATTATTTTCACTCGACACTACATAATCAGAATTTTTCTCGCTGTTCAAGTTTGTATTCCTATATACATACATACGTACGTACGTACACACATACATACATACATACATACATACATACATACATACATACATACATACATGAATATGTACGTGCTTACACTGTACTCTTGTGTCTTGTGGTGAATTAGGAAACATTATACAGTGTATGTTCAAAATAAGCTCTACTAAAACTTGTCTTACTGCATTTACCACATGCAGTTTTATTAGGCCCCAGCTTAATTGTCTATCTTTTATTAAAAAACAATGGCCAGTTGTGAAGCTCTTTAAAATCCATAGTACCACTTCTCACCTTTATCTCAGATCCTTACGTAGCTGACACCCATAGAATCAGTTGTAGATGATAACTGGTACCATGGTCGTAAAATAATTATGATAATGTTCTAAGCAAACATCGATACTGAAATAATTAAGTAAAATATATATCGATTCTTTTGGATATATCTTTTTTATCAAAAGGAAAAGGAATATGTGTTTTTGATGAGAATAAGATATACAACTTAAAGCACTGCATTGTTTGGGCCTGGGAGTCTCTTTCATAACCCTAAAAGATCTAAAAAGTAAGCGTCGGATTAAAATATTCGTTAGAAATTTGTATTCTGCTTATTTTTTAGAACGGCTCACGTTCAGGGTAGGTGTAATTTGAGTACCAATGCTGTTAGACAACAACAAATGTTTTCTGTTTATCTCAAATTAATAATATATATATATATATTTCAAGAATGTGAAAAAACGGTTAAGTCCATTCTTTTCAATACAGAACGTGTTAATTTCATTACAATTGATTCATGATTTTACAATAGAGTTTGAAAAATAATTTCAGATATCCTTGTTTCATCTACGAAAATACACGTTTCTCTCTCTTACTCTGCACGTACGATATTGACCGCTCCGGTGTCCTAGTGGTTAGAAGCGGGAGATCGTGGGTCCGAACCGAAGTCATATCAAAGACTTACAAAAATGGTACTATAAGCTGCTTCGCTAGGCGCTCAGCATTAAGAGGTTAGTGTTAGGACTGGTGGCCTGGTGTCAGGATAATGTGACTGAGTTGGACATCATGCTACATGTCTGCGGCATGATGTCCCAATGCTAGACACCACTGTCAACTCAACATTGAATACATAGTAACGATATGACTGATTTTTGTTTAAAGCTATGTTAAATATCCTAAACACACACACACACACACACACACACACACGCTATCGCGCGAAATATAGGGGCGATTTATTTTCGAGACGGCTCTCTCAAGAGTATAACGTTAATTCGCCATATTTTGAAGGATACCAATTTTTGTAGATGTTAACAAAATGTAATTTAAAGCTACAGCTAACAAAGATTTCTTCTGTAAAAACAATGTATCCTTTCCTCATTTCTTTGAATGTACGTAAAATAAAAAGGTTTTTGTTTGCGAAATTGCGAACATGTTTATCCACCTATAAACAATCATTCCCAATATTCGAGGTAGGCTTACTTTCGAGGTCGTCTTAATTTCCATATTTTAAGTCATCTTTAAAATTAGACACATGGTTTCACTTTTTAAGCAACATTTTGTAGTTCACCATACCAACTGTTGGGTTCAGGTTTCCCGTTCAGTGAAGCTTATTTACGCTATAAATTTCAGTTCCGGTTTTGTTTTTTGTTGTTGTTTTTTGTTGGTTTTAAAAACACTATTAGCTCATTGTTGGTTATATCATGCAGTGGGGCCAAGTACAAGGTGACTTGTTTATAGAACTATACATTTTGTCAACACAAGGTGACTTTGCTCATAACACAACACCATTCATTAGTTCAAGGTAAGCTAGTGCATTTTGTGTGGATCCATAACATCATTATAATGCGGGTTCTCCGTACAGGACAGATGGATTGCTAAAATGTTGCACCAGAAATAAATGTGTCATGCAAGCGCGGACAACAAATGTGAATATTATTTCATCAATAATTATTTGAAAGATAGATAAAGCAATATTACAATGCAGATAATGAGAAGTACTACACAGTTAACTACCAAACTTACTACACAGTTTACTAAGAAACTTACCAAACAGTTTACTACCAAACTTACTACACAGTTTACGATCAAACGTATAACAAAGTTTACTACCAAACTTACTACACAGTTTACTAACCAACTTACTACACAGTTTACTACCAAACGTACAAAACCGTTTACTACAAAACTTACCGCACTGTTACTAAGAAACCTTTACTATACAGTTTGCTACCACACTTACTACACAGTTTACTACCAAACTTACATCACAGTTTACTATCAAACGTACTACACAGTTTACTACCAAACGTACTACATAGTTTACTACCAAACCTAGAACACGGTTTGCTACCAAACTTACTACGCAGTTTACTACCAAACTTACAACACAGTTTACTACCTAACCTACTGCACAGTGTACTACCACACTTACAACAAAGTTCACTACCAAACTTACAATACAGTCTACTACCAAATGTATAACACAGTTTACTACCGAACTTACCACACAGGTTGCTACCACACTTACTACACAGTTTGCTACCAAACGTACATCACAGTTTACTACTAAACCTACAACACATTTTACTGGCAAACGTATTACACAGTTTTCAGCCAAACTTAAAACACTGTTGACTACCAAACGTACTTCTCACTTTACTACCAAACTTACTACACAATTCACTACCAAACTTACAACACAGTTTGCTACCAAACTTGCTGCAAAGTTTGCTACCACACTTACTGTACAGTTTACTACCAAACTTACATCACAGTTTACTATCGAACGTACTACACAGTTTACTACCAAACGTACTACATAGCTTACTACCAAACCTAGAACACAGTTTCTACCAAACTTACTACGCAGTTTACTACCAAACGTACATCACAGTTTGCTACCAAATTTACTACACAGTTTACGACCAAACGTACCACACAGTCTGCTACCAAACTTACTTACCATACAGTTTACTACCAAACTTACTACACAGTTTACGACCAAACGTATTTCACATGTTACTAAGGAACATACCATACAGTTTACTACCGAACTTGCTTTACAGTTTACTACCAAACGTACCACACAGATTACTACTAAAGTTACTACACAGTTTACTACCAAACGTACCACACAGGTTACTACCAAACTTACTACACAGTTTACTACCAAACGTGCTACACAGTTTACTACCAAACGTACTTCACGGTTTACTACCAAACTTACCAAACTGCGTACTATCAAACTTACTACACAGTTTACGATCAAACTTGCTACACAGTTTAATTAGAAATTTACCATACATTTTACTACCAAGCTGTCAAGAAGCCTTTTGCACCCTGCATAAATCAGCAAGCTCTGTTGTCAGTATTACTGTAAATTATGTTCACAGATTTTCATGATACATTTTACAAACTTACTTTTCAAAAGTATTTGCTAAAGATTTTCTCCATCCATTTACCATTATTTACAACTTTTAATCCCACTTTACCTAAATTTTGCATACTGTAAAACTGAAATAAGTCAATATAATTGCTAGCTAAAGTGCGTACAGTCCATTTGAGTACGACATTGCAACTTTCGAGCGCAGTATATTATATTCTGAATCTGTTAAGTATCTATAAATAATTAATGGGGCATAAATAATTTTTCTTGGTTCGGTTATAAAAGGCGTTTTGTGCAGACAACTGATAATTGAGACAGCATTAGACGCGGTTCATTTACGTATATAGGTAATTCGGTGCATCTACAATAATATCGTCTCACAGGTGCAATGAAAGGCTTGAAAGTTATGTCACTGAGGTAAATGATGTATGTGAGGAATATCTAAAATGCTGTCTTCTGTTGTGGTTGTAAAATTAGCTATTCCGGATTTACTGAAGGGTAGTGTGTAACTGAGTGACGATACAGACACACACACACACACACACACGCGCGTCTTAACATCTCTTTAAGACCACCCGCAATTCATATGTTAATTTTGACTTCATCCAACACCTGTGAAAAATACTTTCAATCAATGTCGAATTGAATGAAGTTTATGTGTCGTTTTGCTATGGTACGCCTTAATATGAACTCAGCTTATGACGCGCCTTGAAGACCATTTGATTAATTTGTGGATTTCGAGTATGTAAAATATTTATTTGCAGAACACATGTCCTTTTCTACTGTTGACTAATATCTATTTCTTTTACTTCCATTAAAAATATATATGCATGTAATAAAAATTAAAGTCTTTCTTTTGACAAATGCTTTCTATTGAAGGGAAATTAATTATTCAAGAATACTGTACACAAAAATGTAATGAGCTTGTATAACTAAATGAATGAAAAATCACAAGAATCTAGGTGTCGGAGCTGCTTCAGCTAGTTTACCAGAGTGGCTGAGATTATATCACGCAATTCAGGTATCAGAACCGGTCCACGGTCCCCTGCAATAACCGGAATTGGTGGATCCTTTGATTCATTATTTCTGTTTAGAACTCATTGAAAACAACTTTTTTGTTGAAGATAAGGCATACATCAAGTATATTCGTCAACAAAATTTCATGTAAGGGAAAGGAATAATTTTATTTTTAGACATATCAACCACGAGCGAAGTTTGAGCTTTCCACGTAGAATACAAGAGTATTACATAAAGATTAAATAGCTAGCAAGCTTCCAGTATTTTCGATGGAACGTTGGCATGATCTGGAATTATTAGATCTGACCATTTTATAACAATACAGTGCATAAAGTTACGCATTAATCGAACTAATTCCGTGAAAAGTTGGGTTGTCCTTGTACATAAACGAAATATTTTCTGTACATTGATGCAGGTTGAAGGATACAAAAGGGTTATGACTTTTAACATCTGTGGATGGTCAATGACTTCATGAAAGCCTTTGGACTCTTTTGTTCTAATTACTTTGTATTTAGGGGGAATGGTTGCATACATACATGCATAGATACATACATACATACATAGATATATACAACATACATACATATAAATACAATCTAAAATACATTTCTGATGCTTCGTTCGAAGAGATGATCCTAATGAATACATACATACAACATACATACATACATATAAATACAATCTAAAATACATTTTTGATGCTTCGTTCGAAGACATATAAATACAATCTAAAATACATTTTTGATGCTTCGTTCGAAGAGATGATCCTAATGAATACGTATAATCATAACATAAGACGACATGATTTTTAACACAATCAGTGTTTCCAGGAAAACTACATCGTTGGTAATTTATAATAGGTAATTCGCTAAAATTCCAATGATTTTATCGTTTTTAATAATAATTTCAATTGTGTATCAACAAAGTGTATATTTTCTTGGCGAACAATGAATTATTGTTTCCACGTACTTTTATTTGCATTTCCGTTTTTCGCATTATCTTAGGGTCGTTGTCATTCCTCCATAGTACACGCACTGAACTTGAAATAATCCTTGTCCGAAAAAAAATTAAACTGGTAAGTTATCGTTCGGTAGCATGCATTTTTCCGTGTACTCTGGTTCCCAGAGAATATATCCAGATCAATGAGTTCTCCGGATAATTGAATCATGCACATTGCTATTTTACAATGTCATCATACCATTAACATGTACTTTACAGGAAACGCATAATTGCGAAATAGAGGATCACGTGACCAAGCTTACACATACAAATCACGTAGCCCCTGTATGTCCTTGATAAGAACCAATCATTTTACTCCGAGAATATAAGTTGTTTACTTGACCCTCAAACAAAGCCAGGAACTGAGTCAAAAATAGAAACAGTTTTTCTATTATTAGGTATTTAAGGAAAGATTCAGGTCAAACTGAATTTTCTGCAAAATATCAAATTCATACTAAACACAATTACATTACATTGACATGTAAAGAAAATAACAAGAATCCAAAACCCAAAAACAATCAAATCAAATCAAGCACAAATTAAATCAAATATAAATTAAATCAAAATACATAACAGTATATAAATACAAGTTTATACAGTTAGCACATCAAACACAGCTGACGATAGTATGTCAATTTCCTGCAGAGGTGTGTAACATTTGTTTGCATTAATTCTTTGGCTGATCGATCTGCAATGATTCTGGATAGTGTTCATACCCAAGGGAATCTCTACTGTGTTTTAATTTTATCTTTGTGCTGGCAAATCTTTTCCTTGCTGGCTGGTATCTCTACTCGTCTACGCATGCATGGTGGTGTCGCCATGATAACGTAAAAAGTAAAACGAATACAAAATCATATATACGCTAAACTGTGATTGTTACATGCAGTTGGTAAACAATAAAAAGTCTTAATGACACACGTAATTTATTAACCAGATGTTATGTCAAAAGTATAGTCAATTTCATCCCAGTGTAATTAATTATTAACAGCCCCGTCGACTAGTGGCAAAACCTGAATTGTTTATAGGATTCCTCGTTACAATACGGTCACGCTATCTGAATTTTTTCCAAACAAGCATGATCATGTAATCAATTTTTAACTTTAAGGTGCCACTAGTATTTGACCAATCAGAGTTGATAAATTGACACACCTCCAAATTTGCGTAGGCGAACCTGTGTTATCCAAATTGACTGTGTTTTCATATATGATTTGTAAAACTTTCTTATTTTTGGTCAGATTATTTCCGGATTATCTAGGCAAGTTTTATAGAAATATTGCGGATCAGGAACACGAATCTCTGGACTTACGGAGAAAACTGTCAGATACCTATGAAACAAGGAGACTGCATATTTACCTTTGCCAATATTTATTACTAAATTTGCTAAGAATATTGCTGGGGGGTGGAAGGGGGAGGCCGAGTGGCCGAGTGGTCTATAGCGCTCACCGTTACGGATTACTGCCATCTCACCTCTGCCTGCGTGCGTTCGAGTCTCGGAATCGGCAAATGTGGTTATGTGGGAAAGCCTGCCAGTAGCTTCTCGTAGGTCGGTGGTTTTTTCCGTGGTTTTCCTGGGTTCTTCCTCCGCCATATATACTGGCCGCCATGTATAGCCTTCTTGTGCTCAAAAATGGCGTTAGACCTACAACAACAACAACAACAAAAACAACAATATTGCTGTTTATTGTCTTATGATTGCATGTTAGTAATGCTTTTGTTTGTTGCATTTCTAATAAGTACACATGGCAAAAAAATTAAGTGTGTCTTTGCATATCTAAATGTTTATTGTGAACTGTCAGATTCGTCTCAAAGAAGAACAAACCCGAAGCTATCGTACGATTTCTCTCTTTTGAACTTGATAAATATTAAAAAATCACACAATCAAATACCCTCCCCCCCCCCTTCATCTTATCTAGGTGGCAGGGTCCAGTTTCGTAATTTGGCCCCTGGCAAATTTCTTAACTTAAGGCTATGGTGTGACTTTTTCAGCTATTATTGTTTACTATTTATAGATATGGATATATTTGTGAACTAGGTGTTTTGGGCTTGTGTTGTTCTTGAAATTGATGTCAGTCATGTACACCTTCCATAGTTGCTCTGCAGTATGTTGATAGTGAAATACCAATAGTTGGCTAGGAAGAAGAGCTAGCCTCCCATAGCAGTAGACACGTGGGTTCAAGGCAAGCCGAGTATCTCAAAAACGGCTTGGATGACAACTATTCTGAATTGCATCAAACTATTTAGTAGACAATGTTTTTCAAAAGTTTCATCCAGGGAAAGGGCTTGCGTTTGCACTGTGAGTACTACATGCTGTCAAAAATGGCATTTGGATGTGAAAAATGCAGGTATAAAATAGGGGTTGGGGTGCATAAACCTCTTCTGCTATGAACTGCCATTGACTTCTTTGGTCAAGTGAATACTATTCTTATGTTCTGTTTTAATATAGGTATCTAAAAATATGGACCTTTTTGACCTCACTTGTGTATTTGATTTTTTATGATTTTTTATACTAGGTCACTGATTGCGGCATTAAATTTGTACATAAAAACTGGACCCTGCCCCCTTAAGGAAAATTGATCATTTTTTGATGGTGCAGTCAGCCACATCTATTACACTTTTCTGTTTCTTTGTGTATATTTAAATAATTTTTATGCATTAGCTTTATTATATCTCCTTCCTTTTTCCATATATTACATAGTGTTGTATGTGATGCTCTTTGGAGAGGGAGGTAACTGTGTTTTGTACCTCCATGTGAGAACTGTTTACATCATGACAAAGTAGCATATTTTGGATATAACTTACTAAATATGGGAACAAAATGGTAACCATAATGTATTGTCTTGCACTTTCTGTAGCTGTCAAGCTTTTGCACCTCTATTTTTATGAATACTATTCACATTTCAATACAGACACTCCTAAACAATTGCATAACATGTCAACATGTATTCTTTAAAGTAATTTAACTCCACAGGAGCAGATAGAATTCAGAGGAATCATACATAAACACACTGTTGTGAATATTGAATGTCACCAGTGGAACAGTCTTAGAAATAATGATGCATATGGCATATTACTTGGTATATTTTGGTGAGAAGAATGAAAGTTTTGGCACACCGACATAGTTTCTACCTTCATGACCCCACTCTGAAGTTGACATAAGAGATTCATATCTCACACTTGGGTGATAGTAGAAAATGTTTCAGTGTTATGTATATATCTTGAAATTTCTAGGTTCAGTTAACAAAGGGGGAAAAGCTTAAAATTAAGTGGCAGCTTCATGCATTTGACAATGCACATACAGTTTCTCCTCTGAAAGTCTGATGTTTTCACTGAATGTTAAAAGTACATCAGTATCACTTGTTTCTTTTCTTTTTGCAGGTGTCAGTTTGCATAGTAAGAGATTAGGATTAATTGGTTAGTCATGCTGAAAGAAACAATAGCTTCAATCTCATCCAGATAGTCATTCTGATCTAAGTGCACAAGAGAGTGACTTTGACGGACAGACTTAGCTTCTGCAGGAGTTGTTTTATGGTACGTGCTTATCAAAAGCCAAGCCGGTGATATGCTTTTTACCTTGAACTGGATTTTCCACTATAAATATTTGTTCTATACCTTATCTTATTATTTACTATGATTTTGTAAACTCCAGAAAACATTAAAGTCAGTTGTAAGTAAATTGGTGTCTGAGAAGAAATTTCTCTGTTAAACTGTATTGAGTAATTTGTATATGTATGGTCAATTTCAATGGCTATGTATCAATGAATTTATTTGATATGTCACTCCTTGTAAGTTTTAGGGTCCTACACATCAGTATATCAATATTCCAGCATTGTCTAATGTTAATTGATTAAACTTTGACTTTTCCAGACTAACTAGACTTGTGTTGCGATTACCCCCCCCCCCCAATATACACTGACACAACACTGATGTTGCTATTAGCATCTCCAGAATGATAATGAAAAGTTAGGAATCACTTCTTTTATATCAGTCTAAGAGTACTTCTAAAGCACATGATTTACATAAATGTGTGATTTCTTTAAGTTTGCTAGAAGAGTTTAGAGAAACTTTTCACTTCTGTCACTGACACCTAACATAGCATTTCTCTTATTCCCTCCTAAAATATATAACTTCCAGATCTCTTCTTGACATTCATGAAACATTGTAAAGGAATTTTGATTTTGTACTGATGCTATGGTGGTAAATAAAGACCAAGAGCATTGTAGGTTGCAAACAATTTGAAATCTTTCAAGAAATGCAGTCAGTCATAATTCACAATGTAAATAATGCAGTGCTTTTTGCCGCAAAGAGGTAACTTTTTTAAAAGCATAATACCATTTTTAGTTTTGTGCACAAAAAGTTTTCCTTTATACCAATGTACTAGATAATGTCTAAATATGTGATATGTACACAACTTTTGACATAAACCATTTTGAGCCAAATCCTTAAGGTGGCAGGGTCCAGTTTCGTAATTTGGCCCCTGGCAAATTTCTTAACTTAAGGCTATGGTGTGACTTTTTCAGCTATTATTGTTTACTATTTATAGATATGGATATATTTGTGAACTAGGTGTTTTGGGCTTGTGTTGTTCTTGAAATTGATGTCAGTCATGTACACCTTCCATAGTTGCTCTGCAGTATGTTGATAGTGAAATACCAATAGTTGGCTAGGAAGAAGAGCTAGCCTCCCATAGCAGTAGACACGTGGGTTCAAGGCAAGCCGAGTATCTCAAAAACGGCTTGGATGACAACTATTCTGAATTGCATCAAACTATTTAGTAGACAATGTTTTTCAAAAGTTTCATCCAGGGAAAGGGCTTGCGTTTGCACTGTGAGTACTACATGCTGTCAAAAATGGCATTTGGATGTGAAAAATGCAGGTATAAAATAGGGGTTGGGGTGCATAAACCTCTTCTGCTATGAACTGCCATTGACTTCTTTGGTCAAGTGAATACTATTCTTATGTTCTGTTTTAATATAGGTATCTAAAAATATGGACCTTTTTGACCTCACTTGTGTATTTGATTTTTTATGATTTTTTATACTAGGTCACTGATTGCGGCATTAAATTTGTACATAAAAACTGGACCCTGCCCCCCTATTGTAACTATTTGTCACGATCCTTGACAGTTCCGGTGACCTAGTAGTTAGAGCATACGCCTTGAATGCGGAACCCCGAGGGTCCCAACACCGGTCGAGTCATACCAAAGACATAACAATGATACAAACAGCTACCTCGCTTGGAGCTTAGCATTAAGAGGTTAGTGTTAGGACTGATCGGCCTGGTGTCTGGATAGTGTGACTGGGTGGACATGATACTACATGTCTTCGGCATGATGCCCATCACTACAAACTGTCACACTGCAGACAGCGTAGCGATATGACTGAACAATATTTAAAGCTACGTTAAAAATCCTAATATCTCTCTCTCTCTCTTTCTCTCTCTCTCTCTTCGCGATCCTGTTTAATATAACAGAAAACTAGATGCGATATTATGTCGGGCATATGAACATTGCAGACGAGAAAGAACGTGGCAAGCATCGTAATCGGTCCGACACCAAAAGTTAGCACCATCAGCAAATTGTGTGACATGTTTGAAAAGAATGTTGAATAAACGCCGACAGTAAACGTTTACAGTTGTTTACCTTTATTCTCGGTGTTTGATGATTCAGTGACGGCCTAGATGACATTTGTAATATAGTTTACATAAGTAGACACAATGGTTTTGATAGCTTTTTGTGGGAAACGTTTGTAATATTATGTAAACTCTTCTTGATTAATAACATTATAAAACAAATTACGAGCCAAAAAACTACAGTAACATTCTTAAGTATGTCTTTCCATCTCTTAATGTTCATTTTATGACACTGTTAATATCATACCCACCGTGTTTCGTCAGCAGTGTAATTTTTATCAATAATAAGACAATATAAACGCTTCCTTTTTCCAGAGTATTGTTTATTATTGTTGTCATTGTTAAAAGTATAATTAATGCTTCTCCTACAGGTGAAGAATTGAGAAGAAACCACCCTTCAAACTCACCGTTCATCAGTAGTTACATCATAATCTCTTGTTGTTTTATCTATGCTTTTTTGTTTTGTTTGTTATTTTTGTAGCGTCATTGTTTTAAATTGACCATCGTATCTTAAAGTAGCTACCATGATGGACCATGGGCATATTACCATAATAGGCTCTTGTTGAAATAAATGTGGACCATGACAACAATACCGATCAAAGGCATTCAATGCTTTGTTTGGCAAGAACCGTACGAGTTTAGTTCTTTTTAGGCTTGTCATGGTCTTGCAAAAGAGCACTGAAAATTCATGTACCCATTTCAGACCAAACATTTCGTCAAATTTTTCTGAGACTGATTACGTGGATAACTGACCAAGAGCGCATCCGATTATGTTTAAAGGCACAAAGGACAACAGATGACGTTGTTAAAATATTCCATCTTGCATTATGCTAACGTCTTACATTTAACTTTCACTGTGCTATTTTGTAACTTCTACGATATTATGTTTTTTAACCGTTATGTTTGTTAACGTGAAATCAACTGAAATGTCATAATGCATTAAGGATATGTAGAAATGCAATTTTTCAATGTAGAATGTTGACGTGTATACTATTGAAAATACCTACATGAAATCTGAAGATGTGAAATTGCAATATTTCAGTATGACGCAAATCAAATTTAGAAAGAAATATTGGCAAATGTAACGATGCAATCTTGAATATACACCCTGCATACAGATACAATAAAAAAAATAGAATAAGACAGAATATAATGTATATGTACATCATATACTATTAGAAAATACATGTATAGAATTATGACAGTAATCCCCCTTCATGGTAAATGAGCCTCTTGTTACTCAAACGTTGGTAACATTCGAGACATTCGAGACACAAATGCCGTCTATTTCGACAGCCCTGTAGTTACGGTCCATCATGGTCAGTAAATAGATTAACCGAGATTTACAGTACTTTGATTCAGAGAAGTTGATCTTTCTTTCTTAATTCTGCATAAATTAGGCATGAAGAATAATTATACAACCTAAATAATATTTGATTCTGATGCTTAAATATTTGTTTAAATAAAAAAATTAAAAAATACACGTTGAAAAACTGCAGTAGATATAAACATACAAAAATCAACAGCGGAATGCGGATTCATATGTTGATCCAACCATTATCACCAGCCAGATAAGCCGGTGTGACGTTGACGATAGCGAAAAGTTCATTCAGCTCATCTTGGATAAGCTGGACGGAACCAACATGGCGCATATCTTCATTTTCTAAATAGCTAAGCTTTAACAGCCGATAGATTAGTTTGATTTTAATGTTGTGACGCAATGTTTTTAGACCAACTATTTTAAATTAAGGTAATGTAATAGACTTGTTTAATGATATGAAGCTTACACAGTGAACTTCAATAATTGTCGAAAAACTAAACAAACTACTGCATATGTGAACAAAGAAGTTCCAAATGAAATTTAAAACAATTCAGTAAAACCTTGCTTTATCATTACATAGTCTTCTTCTGTGATTTGGTTTGTATTAATATCGCGATTTATTCCAATTATTGGCAGCATCAAATAATTAGATGCATCACCCCCACATCGCCTTTCCGCGAAAGAAAGGACGCTATTAATCACTTGACTTCGTTGTACAAACGAATAGGAGCAGTACTTGCGTTATAAACGGAGGTATGGATTTTGAAAACCTGTAAGTTCTTTTTTTAAAACAGAACTTACAAGTTTAAAAATTTATATCTCTCCTCACAGGCACTGACACACCTATCTCTCTATCTATCATATATATATATATATATATATATATATATATATATATATATATATATATATATATATATATATATATATATATATATATATATATATATATATATATATATATATATATATATATATATATATATATATATATTGTTATGTATATTTGATTTAATTATATCTGATTTAATATACACATATATTTATTTCAATTTAATTGTTTGTCGGTTTTAACAAAAAATATAGTTCATTACATGATATTGTAATGTAAATATATTCACTAGAGAAGATACTTTTGTTTAGAAAATAGTTTGACCTTGACTGTTAGCTTATAAACACCAAGTGTTGATCTAAATCCTGACCTTGTTTCAAAATTTGTAGCAACCTTCGCAAACAAGTTCTAGTTTATTTTACAATGATTGGTTGTTTCCAAGGTGATGATGGGACCTTGTCTTTAAGGTGTAAACATTTTTTTTCTTTGAGCAAATATTATTGGTTTTCGTTAGGGTCAAATCTGGGTAAAAGTGATCTGTAACAAGTATTTGCTTCTGTAACCTTCCAGAAAATGATCACTTGACTCCTAGCTTACGTTTTAGAAAGACCATATAACCCATGTTTTGGAGAATTAATCTCAGTAGAAGCTGGGCTGTTAAACTGTTAGTTGTATGTTGTACTGTTTGGAGTTATTCAAATTACTTGGTTTGGAGTTATTTCAAATTACTTGGATTCAAAAGGATTAATTCTGTTATTTTTCTGGAAAATGCGTGTGCTCATGTAATATTATTGTGGAACAATGACAGTTTCTTAAAATAAAAATTTATTCAGCTATCAGAAACCGGAGTGATAATTCTTGTTTCTACAAGGAACTGTAGACTTCAACACTACGGATTGCATCATACGTCATCGTCTTCCATCTTGGAATCTTCGTCGGGATTATATATATATATATATATATATATATATATATATATATATATATATATATATATATATATATATATATATATATATATATATTCACTCTTTGGCTTTCTGTATAATATATTCAGTGTAAAGGATAAATCTACTAAAAGACTGCAAGAATTTTGAAAAAACCTTTGATGCATAATGGAAACAAGAATATTGATGCTGAGGATGTATGCTGTGAACTTTTAACCATAGCTCGAAGACTCCCAAAGTCTATGCCACCAAAAGAAATACTTCTTTTCACACTCCAACAAAAACTTTTGGATAATTTCCCTAATCTTGCGATTGCATTGAGGATCCTTCTCACACTTCCAGTATCAGTGTCAAGTGGTGAGTGTAGTTTCTCAAAGCTCAAGCTTATAAAATCTTACATTGGCTCTACAATGTTGGCTTGGCAACTATATAAATTGAACATGCTCAGGCGTCATCACTTGATTTAGCTGAATTGGTTAAAACCTTTGCTGAGGAAAAAGCACGCAAAGTAAGATTTTGAATTGTCTTTCTATCTGCATTTATCCCTCAGCCAAATTTGGTTTCAGGTGTAGTAGTATTGAGTGTCTTTTCAACTTCCATTATGCTGTTAGTTTATCACTAATGTCTATCTTTATGTTTGCATATAAAAACCAGAGAAATCAACATATAGTGATTTAGATTTGCTAGTATCTGCTTCATTCTTTGCATATTTGCGATTATTCGAATTTATGCATCGGTTTGAGACAAATCAATGTTTGCATACTTGCCATTATCCGAATGTATGCATCGGTTTGAGACAAGGCAGTGTTTGCATACTTGCCATTATCCGAATTTATGCATTGGTTTGAGACAAAGCAGTGTTTACATACTTGCCATTATCTTAATGTGTGCATCGGTTTGAGACAAAGCAGTGTTTGCATACTTGCCATTATCAAATTAATCCATCGGTTTGAGACAAATCAGTGTTTACATACTTGCCATTATCCGAATTTATGCATTGGTTTGAGATAAAACAGTGTTTACATACACACTTCGCTGAAACACAATATGTAATGAGATTCTTCGTACTGATATACGAAACATGACTGATTATCAAATCTATCCTACTTAATCAGATAAAGTTAAACATAAATCTCGATTAAATATCGTATACCTGTCTCGTGGATGCAATTAAGTGAATGAAACCTTCTAAAGCACGAAATCCAGACGAAATACTTTCAGGGATTTTCACAGAAAATAAAATTGTTTTGAAACAAATTTTAACATTAACTGAATACTCAGTTTTGAGACAGATGTAAACATTTCAGAGGATATGTATATATTTTATACACATAAAGTATGAAGTACGTTTTGTGTTTATTCGGTGTTAACCACAAAGCATATTGTAAGATTTTGTACTTAAACAGTATTAACTACAAAGTATATAGTAAGATTTTGTACTTATGCAGTATTAACCACAAATTATATAGTAAGATTTTGTACTTAAACATTATTAACCACAAAGTATATAGTAAGATTTTGTACTTAAACAATATTAACCACAAAGTATATTGTAAGATTATGTACTTAAACAGTATTAACCACAAAGTATATTGTAAGATTATGTACTTAAACATTATTAACCACAAATTATATAGTAAGATTTTGTTCTTAAACAGTATTAACCACAAAGTATATAGTAAGATCTTGTACTTAAACAGTATTAATCAAAAAGCATGTTGTAAGTTTTGTATTTATACAGTATTAACCACAAATTATATAGTAAGATTTTGTACTTAAACAGTATTAACCACAAATTATATAGTAAGATTTTGTACTTAAACAGTATTAACCACAAAGTATATAGTAAGATTTTGTACTTAAACAATATTAACCACAAAGTATATTGTAAGATTATGTACTTAAACAGTATTAACCACAAAGTATATTGTAAGATTATGTACTTAAACATTATTAACCACAAATTATATAGTAAGATTTTGTTCTTAAACAGTATTAACCACAAAGCATATAGTAAGATTTTGTACTTAAACAGTATTAACCACAAAGTATATAGTAAGATTTTGTACTTAAACAGTATTAATCAAAAAGTATGTGATAAGTTTAGTATTTATACAGTATTAACCTCAGTGCTTTATTGCATTCAAAGCATGTACACTGTTGGCATTTAAAAACAGGAAATAGTACGATGAAAGAAAATACGTAGCAACCAGTGGCTAGCAAGAATAAATTACTGGAGTCTAAGGTAATGTCACATTTACATTCGGAAGACTACTCAAATGTATTTGTTCATTAAAATGGAAAGCGGGACCATTGTTACGTTTAGGCTCGTACAAAATGTAACAAGAAAAGATTTAAGACAATATGCTTTTTAAAATTTAACAAATAATTTATTTCCATAGAAAAACAAGGTAAAAATGAGAAAAAGAACTTATGGTTCTACGAATCAAATCAGAAAATAATTCGAGAATAATCTAAGAATTAAAAAATAAAAGTCCTGGTAATAAAATGTCCTAATGACACTGAGTTCAAATCCCAATGAAATCCAAAATGGATGCACTGATGTCAGTTGTGATCAGCGTCGTACTGATATGTCAACAGTTATTTGATGAATCACATAGAATAATATTCCAGTGCTTGAATTCTGTGTAAATTTCGAGTTATGTCCTTATCAAAGAATTAATTTAGAGCACATGTATTTCCAGGGAAACATAATCTCTTAAAATACAAATAACGAGAAGAAAAATTAAAAATTCAACTCAAACTGGTCACAACAAAAAAAAACACCTTTAAGTGTCAATGGTTTAAAGCCCGACTGCCAAAATTCTCTATAGAGAACAGTTATACCCTAATTTAAGACGCAAAACAGATTCCCGTATGATCACACTTCTAGAACAACATAGAAGCTGTTTACAGCCTAACATTGCGTACTCCCAGTATGGCCTCGATTTCACTTTATGCCTCTTACACAGAGAAAGAATTAAAAAGAAGTTGCTTACTTCAACTCTTACTGATTCCGAATCAAGGTCAGGAACTAGGTCAGCATTAGATACAAAGTTTCTATTATTAGTTGTTCAAATAGAACTAAACTGATTTTCTGAAAATTGTCAAATCCAGTAAATAAAGTTACATGTGTAATAGAATACGTTTTTCTTCAAACTAACAAACAAACAAGTAACTTAAATCAAATATAAATTAAATCAAATATACATAACACCATCCAATACATAAAGTTTGATATGTTTGAATGCAGTTTAAAGTTATACTCGATATCAGAGCAATTAACCTTATTGCGAGATCAAATAGATTTCTTTCGAAAATCAATATAGTGTCCATCTGATATATTGGAAGTTTTCTTCGTTGATGAAGAAAAAAAATTACTCAATTTACCCGAAACTATGGTTAACTAAATTTAGTCTTTAACAGAGAACAGTGAGTTTGTACCTTTCATGGCTTCTAGATACCCTTAATACAGTAGAGGAGACCAACTTATTAGACAGTGTACAGCTTAATTGTTGCTGGGTTCTATATCGATTTTGTGGGATTCAAAGAGTGTACTAAAACATGGTCTCGTCGAACATCGCAAATTATATCTAATCGAATATAAAGAACAGTTGACACGTACAACAAATGTTCTAGATTCAAGTAGCGCTTAAAGGTTATCGTACAGATATCCGTTTTAAAAGGATCTGTACAGTAAGACTGGATTATGTAATAGATAATCAGACAATCAGACAGAATAGTCTTGTACACGCCCTAAATACGTATGGCCACATTGGACATTATGTTTTCAATGGTCGCTTAGTACAACTCGGAATCGAGAAGGAGATTAATTCCAATTACCTAGACCCAAACCCAAATAAACATGTTTACTTCTATTAACAATGACCCTGATATTAAACCCATATACACAGAGAATATGTTACCTATGTAGTAGTTGTTTACATACTAAGATAAGTAAACAATTCAAGTGAAGTAGAAAAATAAACTTCAGTTTGCACAAGGTTAAGTCCAACACACAATGTTACACTACAATAGCATATAATAAAATAATAAAATATATAAAAAAATAAAAAACAAAACAAACAATGTAAATTAAATATTCCTAACACAAAAAGGTAACGTTTCCGTGGAATAAGCACGGTAACAAACTATATGCAATATGTTCTATACTTCACATGAAATTTTCAAAAAATGATATACTGATAACAAACTGTCCGACGGAAGCCTTATATTCGCTAAATTTCCATTTTGTGTATTTTTTATACACTTAAATGTAAAACTTTCAACGAGACGGGTTTTGTTATTGTACACTCTGCTTACAATATAATGTACATTTTTAATGAATATAATACTTTTAATAAAATCAATAGTTTAAAATCTTGTTATATAGTCTTGAATCTTGAAGGTCGGATGACCGACTGTAGTAATGGCACCAACTGTGCATGTGTTACGTATGAAAAGAATGATGAGAAAACATTTCATTGGTGTACCTTGTGTGTCTCGACTTATGGGTTTGGACGATTCAGCGACAGATTTAAATACATTCTTGCTCAGATCACATAATCGGTCACAGCACTTTTTTTTAACTTGCCAGAAACCGTATTATGTTCTGTGAACGTTTCTTTATATTGAGTTGATGATAATATTTTTTAGGCAGTAAGGAACAAAATGCTCGTTATAGTTCAGAGTTATTTAGTATAAAAAACGAGTTGATTAATTTAAACTTCTTTTCCTCTGTGGAAAATTATTAAAAACACTCACTTTTTTATAAGAATTCATTTGAGTGACTGTGTGTTTGGAGGATAATTCATTAGGGTGAATGTGTGTTTAGAGGAGAATTCATTGGAGTGACTGTGTTTAGAAGATAATTCATTATTGGGTCTCCAAGCGAATGTGTCGCTACGCTGGAATGCATATGTCCACAACTAAGTACCATGCTTTTGGGGGATGTGCGCTTAGTCATAAAGGTGTTGGGGTTGTTGAATACAGACAAGCAATGGGTTCTGTAACTCGTGCAATCGGGCTCGATTTGCTTTGAGAGAGAAAGAGAGAGAGAGAGATGGCGGGATGAATGGATTGACGTACAGATGTTGCTTTCCAAACATGAGGCAAATTATAAATTATATTGCCAGATTTTCCAGTATACATTCTAAAATCATTACATTGTGTAATGAAATTAACATTGAACTACTATATGTATATCTGATACATCATGCAGTGTATTATAATCCTATGTTATAAAGGCATAGTACCTATGCCATTTTTCTACAAATATTTATGGTGTTGTCCACTAATACAAGTACCCGGTAAAGGAAAGGATTCATCACTTTTTGGCGGTGTTGAAAATACATATGTCTATTTGATGACCGTATATAAGTAATGCTTTGTGTTTAGATGACTGAGAACTGTATTAAATTTTAATAAATATTCATAACTATATTTGAGAAATAAGAATTTTAAATAATGAAACAACATATATTCTATTTGACTAAATAAAGCAGTGTTCCGGCATCAGCTGAAGGGTTAAGACATTCAATCATTACTCAGAAAGGTTCATATAGTAAGCATTTCCTGTAAGAATGGATCAACCTGAGAAAATAGGAGTGTCCATGCATAGTTCATTATCATCCTATTTCAACCTAAAATTTCTTCTCTCTCGTTCATGTTTTAATATAGAATGCCATTATAATATTTCTTTATTAAATAACTTTCCTGGCACAATAAATAAACCTATCGGCACAAGGTTGTTTGAAAGATCTGAGCTGGATACCACTTTATGAAAGGATGCTTTAGGGCATAATTGAGATAGAAATACCACTATATGAAGGACCCTTTATACATAATTGAGATGGGGATACATACCACTTTATGAAAGGGCGCTTTTGGGCATAATTGGGAAGGAAGTACCACTTTATGAAAGGACGCTTTTAGGCATAATTGGGATGGAAGTACCACTTTATGAAAGGACGCTTTTGGGCATAATTGAGATGGGGATACATACCACTTTATGAAAGGACGCTTTGGGGCATAATTGGGATTGGGATACATACCACTTTATGAAAGGACGCTTTTAGGCATAATTGGGATGGAAGTACCACTTTATGAAAGGACGCTTTTAGGCATACCAGGGATGGGGATACATACCACTTTATGAAAGGACACTTTGGGGCATAATTGGGATGGGAATACATACCATTTTATGAATGGACGCTTTTGGGCATAATTGGGATGGAAGTACCACTTTATGAAAGGACGCTTTTAGGCATACCAGGGATGGGGATACATACCACTTTATGAAAGGACGCTTTTAGGCATAATTGGGATGGAAGTACCACTTTATGAAAGGACGCTTTTGGGCATAATTGGGATGGGGATACATACAACTTTATGAAAGGACGCTTTTGGGCATAATTGGGATGGAAGTACCACTTTATGAAAGGACGCTTTTAGGCATACTTGAGTCGGGGATACCAATAAGTGAGAAGATTTTATTTAATAATTTCCTGAATTGATATTAATACAAATCGTTTTAATAATGCCACAGAAAATCTCTGATTCCATACCTAGCTTTGCATGGTATCGTTAATTTTTATTTTATAATACTTTATTTAAAATAATTAAACTGTATTAGTTATTTATTTGCATGTACAATTTCTTTTTAAGTGCTACTAAGACCTTTTATCAAGATTCATTTCAATAGCCTGGTTACGCATGAGTGAAACTGCAAACAAATTATTGCGATGGTTTGACGTGATGGAAAATTAGTAAATGATGTATCAGAAAGGTGTACCTAATGCTGTCAAACTCACGAACGGTGTACCTAATGCTTTCAAGCTCACGAACGGTGTACCTAATGCCATCAAATTCACGTAAGGTATACCTGATGCTGTCAAACTCACGAACAGTCTACATTATGCTATCAAACTCACGAACGGTGTACCTAATGCTGTCAAACTCATTTCGTTTGAATAAGACAGCGGGTCAATACAAAGGCACTACGGTCATCAAATACATTTCGTTTGAATAAGACAGTGGGTCAATACAAAGGCACTACGGTCATCAAATACATTTCGTTTGAATAAGACAGTGAGTAAATACAAAGGCACTACGGTCATCAAATACATTTCGTTTAAATAAGACAGTGGGTTAATACAAATGTACTACGGTCATCAAATACATTTCGTTTGAATAAGACAGTGAGTCAATACAAAGGCACTACGGTCATCAAATACGTTCCGTTTGAATAAGACGGAACAAAGGTCAATACAAAGGCACTACGGTCATCAAATACATTTCGTTTAATTAAGACAGTGAGTCAATACAAAGGCACTACGGTCATCAGATACGTTTCGTTTGAATAAGACAGTGAGTCAATACAAAGGCACTACGATCATCAAATACATTTCGTTTGAATAAGACAGTGAGTCAATACAAAGGCACTACGATCATCAAATACATTTCGTTTGAATAAGACAGTGAGTCAATACAAAGTCACGACGGTCATCAGATACGTTTCGTTTGAATAAGACAGTGAGTCAATACAAAGGCACTACGGTCATCAAATACATTTCGTTTAATTAAGACAGTGAGTCAATACAAAGGCACTACGGTCATTAGATACGTTTCGTTTGAATAAGACAGTGAGTCAATACAAAGGCACTACGATCATCAAATACATTTCGTTTGAATAAGACAGTGAGTCAATACAAAGGCAATACGGTCATCAAATACATTTCGTTTAAATAAGACAGTGGGTTAATACAAATGTACTACGGTCATCAAATACATTTCGTTTAAATAAGACAGTGGGTCAATACAAAGGCACTACGGTCATCAAATACATTTCGTTTGAATAAGACAGCGGGTTAATACAAAGGCACTACGGTCATCAAATACATTTCGTTTAAATAAGACAGTGGGTTAATACAAATGTACTACGGTCATCAAATACATTTAGTTTGAATAAGACAGTGGGTCAATACAAAGGCACTACGGTCATCAAATACATTTAGTTTGAATAAGACAGTGGGTCAATACAAAGGCACTACGGTCATCAAATACATTTCGTTTAAATAAGACAGTGGGTTAATACAAATGTACTACGGTCATCAGATACGTTCCGTTTGAATAAGACAGTGGGTCAATACAAAGGCACTACGGTCATCAGATACGTTCCGTTTGAATAAGACGGAACAAAGGTCATTACAAAGGCACTACGGTCATCAAATACATTTCGTTTAATTAAGACAGTGAGTCAATACAAAGTCACTACGGTCATCAGATACGTTTCGTCTGAATAAGACAGTGAGTCAATACAAAGGCACTACGGTCATCAAATACATTTCGTTTAAATAAGACAGTGGGTCAATACAAAGGCACTACGGTCATCAAATACATTTCGTTTAAATAAGACAGTGAGTCAATACAAAGGCACTACGGTCATCAAATACATTTCGTTTAAATAAGACAGTGAATCAATACAAAGGCACTACGGTCATCAAATATATTTCGTTTAAATAAGACAGTGAGTCAATACAAAGGCAATACGGTCATCAAATACATTTCGTTTAAATAAGACAGTGGGTTAATACAAATGTACTACGGTCATCAAATACATTTAGTTTGAATAAGACAGTGGGTCAATACAAAGGCACTACGGTCATCAAATACATTTAGTTTGAATAAGACAGTGGGTCAATACAAAGGCACTACGGTCATCAAATACATTTCGTTTAAATAAGACAGTGGGTTAATACAAATGTACTACGGTCATCAAATACATTTCGTTTAAATAAAACAGTGGTTTAATACAAATGTACTACGGTCATCAAATACATTTCGTTTAAATAAGACAGTGGGTCAATACAAAGGCACTACGGTCATCAAATACATTTCGTTTAAATAAGACAGTGGGTTAATACAACTGTACTACGGTCATCAGATACGTTCCGTTTGAATAAGACAGTGGGTCAATACAAAGGCACTACGGTCATCAGATACGTTCCGTTTGAATAAGACGGAACAAAGGTCATTACAAAGGCACTACGGTCATCAAATACATTTCGTTTAATTAAGACAGTGAGTCAATACAAAGTCACTACGGTCATCAGATACGTTTCGTTTGAATAAGACAGTGAGTCAATACAAAGGCACGACGGTCATCAAATACATTTCGTTTAAATAAGACAGTGGGTCAATACAAAGGCACTACGGTCATCAGATACATTTCGTTTGAATAAGACAGTGAGTCAATACAAAGGCACTACGATCATCAAATACATTTCGTTTGAATAAGACAGTGAGTAAATACAAAGGCACTACGGTCATCAAATACATTTCGTTTAAATAAGACAGTGGGTTAATACAAAGGCACGACGGTCATCAAATACATTTCGTTTGAATAAGACAGTGGGTTAATTCAAAGGCACCACGGTCATCAAATACATTTCGTTTAAATAAGACAGTGGGTTAATACAAATGTACTACGGTCATCAAATACATTTCGTTTAAATAAGACAGTGGGTCAATACAAAGGCACTACGGTCATCAAATACATTTCGTTTGAATAAGACAGTGGGTTAATACAAAGGCACCACGGTCATCAAATACATTTCGTTTAAATAAGACAGTGGGTTAATACAAATGTACTACGGTCATCAAATACATTTAGTTTGAATAAGACAGTGGGTCAATACAAAGGCACTACGGTCATCAAATACATTTCGTTTGAATAAGATAGTGGGTCAATAAAAAGGCACTACGGTCATCAGATACGTTATCTACCTTGTACGACAGTGCTGCAAAGGAATGTTTATTCGTACTTACGTGTGCTTATGTCGGTGTAGAACAGTCACTGCAAAGTGTACCATGCATTCTGAGCGTATAGCTCGTCATCAGAATGACAAGTGTCACTCATTTTATTGAGAAAGGAATGCAGCTTGAAGTACCACCTTGTGTTAAAAGGTAATCGGAACATCTCTAGACCATTTCCATAAAGTAAATATAGAGCCTCAGAGTTGGTTGTAGGAACATACATAAATTTGATAGATTTTTTGGTGATTCGGCACCGATGGAGAGCACTCCACCAGTCTGGTGTAAACCATACCTCCACTTTCAAAATGTAGAGCTTACAATGACCGCGTAGGGGTCATATTCTGATGAGCAATGTTATGATTATAATCTCTAATTTTATCAGCCAAATACAATAGGTCGTATATCTTCGCGTTTGGGAAATGGGCAGTGTGGCTGAAGAGCATCAATGTGTGCCGAACGATTTTATTCACTTTCAGATTTTCGAATGCTGCATTTCCATTGGCTAATTTAAACGTTATCAGAACATGTCCCATAAGCGGTCGCTGTTAGATCTTCACTTAGAACAGCGGAGCTCTGCTTTTAATCAGATTGATTTTGCGACAGGAAAAAACAAATAATTTCTGATTGTAACATTGGCGCTTTCCACTAGTATTGTATGCTATGTGAACAAACATAATTTCCATTATAACTATCAATGGTGGCGAATGACATCCGACGAAAAATGCCAGGGTTGTGCAAAAGGATTACCTTTTTCTATAAATATTTTTAGAGTAACCAGTGCTTAACATGATTGAGCACTTGACAAATTATATTACAGAAACTTTGTGGCTCACACACTTCCAGGCTCAACAGCATTCATTTCTTACGATTCGGAACAATGTATTGCAGCACATCTAATGTAACTTGGAGTGAGTCAATATTTCTGATCAATGCTGCATTTACAGACAGAAATACATGATTATAGAGGGAATAAAGCACGATGCTGCAAGACATGATTTTTCAGTTGTAATCGATCAAGAATTATAACATAGGAATATGTTAAATGTAGTTAAATGGAAATGTAATCTCTTTAATAACAATTTATAAACGAATATCCTTTTATTTTTGTTCTAGAATATATATTGTATAATATCTAATATAATATATGGATTTTTCTACAGAGCTCAAAGAAAAATAACAAATTTAACTGTATCTATGTATGTACATATATATATATATATATATATATATATATATATATATATATATATATATATATATATATATATATATATATATATATATATATATATATATATATATATATATATATATATATATATATATAATGTCACTTGTTTAGGCTCGAATAAACAGTAACACAAGGAAGAGTGAAAACAACAAGTTTTGGAAAATACAATAATTTATTTCCCTGGCAAAATTCTGTAAAACTAATAAGAAAATATGAATTTACGGTTTTATAGAATCAAATCCAAAAGTAATCCAAAAGTAATCCGATAATAGAATGTTAGCAGTCCTAATAATAAAATGCTCTACTGATTTCACGTTCGAATCCCGACGAAGAATCCAATATGGAAGACGATGACGTATGCTGCAATCCGTAGTGTCGAAGTCTACAGTTCCTTGTAGAAACAAGAATTATCGCTCCAGTTTCTGATATCTGAATACATTTTTATTTTTTAAAAACTGTTCTTGTTCCACAATATTACATGAGCACACGTATTTTCCAGAAAAATAACAGAATTAATCGTTTTGAATCCAAGTACAAAAGAAATCTAAGGTAGAACTTAAAAGCTATTATGCTATCAAGCTATATTAAAATGCTATCATGAAGAAATGGTGGTTCAAGTTTTACACGAAACGTTCTCTGCTTCAAATTACATTACAAATTATTTTAAAGAATACAAATTATTTTAAAGAATACAAATTATTAAATTATTTTAAAGAATACAAATTATTTTAAAGAATACAAATTATTTTAAACATTAGTCATTACTATAATCTAACACAAATAATCGCGCGTGAGAGATTTTGTTGTATTGCATCTCAGGTGCAGTCCTAGAGTATAGGTTTACAAAAATACCACTTGACACATTTTGTTTACATTTATTCTTACATCATCGAATTTGTTATGACTGACTTAACGCGTATCGAATTCTGAGGTCATACTCAAACAATATTACGTGTGGTTTTCATACAAGATTTTTGCGTGCCAAACTTCGTTTCAATAGTTTCTTGACACACAGTTTATACTGAGTGACTGAGATACAAAAAATAATATAACAACTATTATATATACATTTTTCTGCGTGCCAGCATTTGTTAGAGCAATCGGTAAAGGTTTTGAACCCAAAAGGCCAAAGTTCTTCTCTCTTGGTTCCGTTTCGTACTTTCGCACTTCTGTATAGGGTTAAGTTTTTAAAGAAAATTGTTCCGCGGACTTTACCCACTGGTTATCCAGTTATGACAAAGAAATGTCCACGTCTTAGAGAGAGTGTAGAGACCCTACATATTTGGGGCTTGTTTTCGACTTGCATCTTTCAGAAGATTGCTATCTCTGCGTGGCACATCTTCAGCTTCTAAACGTCAACGTTAAATGACACGAAACAAGCTAATAAGCGTTTATGGAATTTAAATTTTAAACAATTCAATTTTCATAAATTCACTTAAGAAAATAGTAATGTATCCACTGTGGAAAGCCATATCACTCTTGTAAAAAGAAGTAAAGTTAGTGTAATTTGTGCTATTTATAGTTCTTTCCAGATCATATACCATAAAGCACATTGTAGTCCGACTAAAGATGAAATAATAACTGTCAGGTCGTGTTGGTGAAAGATATACGGGTGTATGCTAACTTGCTTTTTTTCTGAGAGAGTTGTACAGTATACAGTTTGTCTTCCATCTTCTCCTCTTTCAGATATTCGAGGATTTTGTAGTATATTTCTTTTAATTGGCACTATATAGCCACAAATGTGCTGACGTGCTGTTAAACCATAATACATTATTTCATATATGCTTTCAGCTACTCTCAAACCTTTAATCCGTACTAGTATTCCGGAGATCATTTCCACGCAGCAAACCATGCACAATTCCTTTATTGCTATTTTTATATTAAAAAAATGACAGAAATACATAAGTTATTTTGTTGATGACCTAAAGACGAAAACTTTCGCAGATGCACGATGCATCGGAATATGCATGTGTGAACATGATGCGCATTTTTTGTGGTAACTTAATACAACCATAAATAATAGTTCATGTATCAGAAAGGACAAACGTTCAGGTCTAGCCATGTACTTGTCAATTTCAGACAGATTTCCAGCAAATTTCATGGTCAGTGTCATAACGAGTGTAATCATGATCTAAAACCAGTATATAAAGCCATTTAATCCTACAAAATGAAATTAAGGACACTAACATCTTTCCCTACCGTAAGGTGACCGCAGATTATCTGTTGTACAACAAACGCAACTGCACTAAGGCGCAGTAAAAACAATTAGAACACCTAAATCAGACCCCAAAAACTAGAATATATAAGGTGGTCTAAAAGGCCCAAGACCTTCAGGCCCCGCTGCACAAGGCGGCAAAGTCTATTAAGATAGGAAAACGTACTATAACCCCAATATTAATACCTATAAGGTGGTCCAAACCCCAATGACCATCAGGCCCGGCTTCACAATACCGCAACCAAATATATTGCGACACTAGTTAGGACCCAAAACTTAAGAATATATGAGGTGGTCCAAACCCCAAGGACCATCAGGCCCAACTGCACAAAGCGGCGCACCATCAAGCCTAGGAAAGTTTAAATAACCATACACAAAAGGGTGAACCCAAACCAAGAACCACCCCACCCAAATCAGACTCAATAGATAAAGTTTAAATAACCCTACAGACTATCACTAAGCGGTCACTGTTGCGGTACTATCTTTAATAAAAACGGCACAGAATATATCTCCAAAATTCCATCAAGATGACAATTCATTAAACTTTTGGCATGGGAGTCAAAAATTTATACTCTGGATAAACCAATGTGCCTTCCTATTGAGCAGGCTCCTTCCTGACCGAACCTTCCTCCTCGCCACTGCCGGACATTAAATTAATAAACGTGCATAGCACGTATTAAATACATGAAGGGAGAGGCACTTTTTCCTCTCTTCATGAACAATTAACTAACCCTCCACATGGGAATAAAAGCCTAGGTGTCTATATGTGACGTAATAGTGGCGACCAATCGCTACTGGCGTCACATACTGCTTGGTTGACCCCTAGCATAGCTAATGCAGACTGAATTGCTACCTTTAACTCAGTGTGTGCTTCGTCTATCCCCACTCGAGCATAGCCTTACATTCAGGTCGCTAGGGTCTGTGAAGCCAGTTATATTGACCCAAGAACTGATGGCTCAAATAAATAGTGCCTTTTAGGCACAGTAATGCGTGGGGGATGAGGCTCTAATTCCTTCCCTCGGGATCAATTAAATAGTCCGCTTATGGACATTAACCAGACGTACATGCCCGTATGGGCGAAAACGTCTATAATTTAAATGATGATGATGATTGTTGTTTAATATCGGGATGTGTGTAACTGCGCGAGCGCGCGCGTGTATGTGAATTTATAATTTAAGTCACTAATGGAAGGTCCGTGTAAACGAAATACACTCTAATCATAATGTTATTTTCACACCGTCATTTTCGGTCTGGCAAAAGTAGCTTAGTCAAAACAAAACAGAGAGAGAGAGAGAGAGAGTTTCCTCCACATAACTTTACAAACTTAAAGAAAATTCTATCTCTTTGACAAATGATTTTATTAGGACTTAATGACGTAATAAACGCACGCTTGTACAAGTCAAGTAGATGGTAATCACGTCAAACGTAACTGAAGGTCACACAAAACTTGAATAAATAAACAAAGCGCTTTAAGTGGTGTCTGGGAGATAAAAGATGTGATATTGAACTTGAAAGTCGATATCAAGGTAAGAAAGGGGACCTAACCGGTACATTTTACCTTCAGCTTTTGTTGCCAAATATGTTCGTGTTACCATACCATGTTTTTATAGTCTTCACCGTCAGGTGTCTTCAGTAAACGGGCTGGCACACAACTATGTTTTTCTGTAACAATCAGTTGGATATATTAAGAACAATTAAAACAAGGCAATACTTTTTCAGTAACGAGATTTTCAGTGCTGGAATTATCTACATATTTGAATAATGCACACATTTTGATTTATACTCGGTTTAGTTTACTTCCATTTAGTGAAATTCCCACATGAAATTTTAAAGCTTCTAATCAAATGAAAAGTCAAAGAGAGCATGCGCCAATATTTGTCCAGGCAAAACATGAGTATAATATTACAGTAATCTAACATTATTTTCGGTAGAATTATATTCAACTATACATGGACATGTTTTGGTCATACTTTGAAAGATTTTTTTTTTGTGTCGAAATTCTGTTTCTATATTTGCTAAATTATAATTTCTTTTGTGACTTTTGGCCGAGTTAACATCGTTCCAAAAATAGGCACCTTTTTGTCAAGGCAGACGACGTGTTATTAGTGTCAAAGTGAGAGTACACGCGACCGTTTGGTTTACACGAATGCTTGAGTAAAGGACAAATCATATTTTATTCAGAAATCAAAGGGAGCAAATCAGGCGTGAGCAATATTTTTTTTTTTTTTGCTAAGTACGTTAGCTGAGGATTTGTGATGAGACGACAGATATACATTCAGCGTAAAACGGTCCGTTTAACTACATGGGTCAATCGGTTCGTTTTGTGTACTATCGTACTGCGGGTAATCTGGTGTATAGGGTTATTGAAAAAGTCAGAAAGCAACCGCATGCATAAGAATATATAATTAGTTATATGTTTATGGAAATATTTTTTTATCTGCTTTGATGCTAGCGTATGCATGTAATAATAACTGTAGATGCTACTCGTCATACTTATTGTCATCAAAAATTAAATGATGAATATTCTATTGTTTAAATTAGAAAGATCTACTTAATTATAACAGAATCTAAAATATAAATTTGAAACGTGAAATGGCGGCATAATGTCTAAAACGCATTATTGTCACATGAAGTGTCTTTGAATGCGATAGCAGCCAAGCAAACATGCATGCGTGTGTGCGTACGTGAGAGAGAGAGAGAGAGAGAGAGAGTAACTGTTACATGGTACAATTATGCAACGTACCTGTTTACTTGAATTATATATATATATATATATATATATATATATATATATATATATATATATATATATATATATATATATAGTGCATATTTACTATTTGAAACGTATTGCTTATTTGGATTATACATTAATAATTCACGATACAAAATGACGGTAAGTGTTTTAGGACATTCTTGCAAAGGCATACAGAAAGAGATGAAACTATACATAGAAAAGAATTTTCTGAATTCAAGAATTTCGAAAGTAAGATGAAGACTGAAATATAGACTGAATCCAGATGTCGGCCTTTATTCCATGAATAGACTTAGTTGAGAGGTTCCATGCTAAATATAAAACGTTGTCTTCATTGTTTGTCTTCTCTGGACCAAAATGTACATATTTGCTGTTTTATTGGTGTCATTCTGTGTGTAAGGTGAGTTCAGAACAACGTGTATTCCGCAGCAAACATTGGACATTGTAATACATTAGCGGATAAATGTTGGTGTTCTGAACTTACTTTTCCATCATGGGTGATATCCAAGACCAATCGAATGCCTACGGCAGCTTCTGACTCCAGTGATCGAAATTTTCTCTAATTTGTCATGATTTGAAAGAGGTTTGTTGAGATGTTTTGAAATTGGTCCAGTCTTGATTACAGCTAGCGTACGTTTTACATTAGGAGGCGAAAATAGGACAAGCAAGCAAGGTTGAAAATACTGAAGGGTGAGGAGCCGTGTCTTCCCTTGTGTTAGGGGCCATGCGAAAAAATCTGGCAAAGCTTGACCCCTCACTCCTCCCTGTACACATGCGTACTTTTTTCACCACGACCCCCACCTGCGTACGTAAGCTTGACGCACCAACCCCCCAATTCTATAGAACGGCCTATATTTAATCCACGCAGAAACGATCAGGGATTAATAATATTAACGTGTTTAATAAAACTGGTAGTCCACCAACGTTGAATGTATGGCTGCATCAAAGAAATAAGCTGCGTAACTTTAAAAAGTTTGTCTAGTGTCCGCTAAAATAGTAAACCTAAGCAAACACCATGATATTAACAATTCATTAACTTTTAATTTCCGTGTGCTCATGATCCAACTTAAATTATCAGAAGAGATGCATTCTGGATGACAGCTTCCGTGTAGAGAAAACCATACAAGCCAGGGCATTTTCTGGACCTACATGTGTTTGAAACATGTGTTTTCAATTCCGCACCAAAGAATCAGGTGCTAATTTCAGTAACGAGTCTTCCAAACTCAAGACTGTAAAAGTACTGCAATTCCATCAATACAACAATGTCTTTAAACAAAATTACGTTACAACTATGATAAGATCTCAAATTAGTATTGTTACTAAAATCAAACTTTCATTATCAACCAATCATGGCCAGTCATACTCATACATACTGCATTTTATGTCCACTCATTTCCAGACTGGTTCCCATTTGTCCATACCATTTGTTTTGTGTGTTCTCCAGCCATCTCTCTATGGACTGCTACTCCTAATTTCACTTGTCACGAGCACTGGTGCCAGACGTATTTTGTACTTGAAGGACTTAATTACACACAGTAAATTCTTTATTGCTAAGGTTAAAACCTTAGATGTCATCCGAAATAGAAAACAATGAAAATCGATGAAAGCTAAGATTAACACGAGTGAAAAAATACTGGCACGGCACCGGATCAAGTTGTATATACACCATCTTTGCACGATTAGAACGAGAGAAAAAAAAAAGATAGGAAATGTTACGTTTTCTTTTTTCTTTATAGTTTTTGGAAAAGACACTGTGTGACTATAGTACTTTTATAGAATTACATGCGTTGAGAAATGTCATACCTTTAAGCTAAACGATATTCCAGATTAACGTATTAAGTAATACATACATTGTAATTTAAACTTGTGAAGATCCCAAATGAATGATGTTTAAATAAGCGTTCGTGTACCAAATTTTACGAAAGCTTCTGAAAGGATAGATGTCTCAAGATTAAGGAAAGTAACGAAGTCAGTGATGCTTTTCGCTTTCTTTTAGTGCTTGTTTTAATGAAAAATCGAATCGAAATCAGCTTGTTCCTTAAGAATTAATTCATCTATAGCAAATTCAAAAATGAACTGCTTCTTAAAATATTTCTTATTTTAATGATAATGAAAAGTGAGTGAAGAGTATAAATTCCACACGTGCGTAAATTTCATACCATTATGTATTTTTAAAAGCAAGATTAAAATGGGCACCAAATAAAGAGTGACTAAATTAACACTACATTGAAGTAAGCAATGTAGAACCTTGTCGATATGCTTACACATTATTTTATCTAAAGCTGCATAAATATTTGAGGTTTTAGAATTAGAATGAACCTGTCGACCGAACGCCTTGACGGAGACTTATTTTGTAGTTTCTCAGCTAAAGACAGGGTGGTCGAGTTTCACAAAAGGATATTAACAAAAGATCTTTTGAAATGAGCCCTGGTATATTGTCATGATCGATTTCTTGATAAAAGTATACCACACACACACACACACACACACACACACACACGCACACTTTGTACGCCTTTAACGGTCTCTTAAGGATCAATACAAAACAAATACTAAGAGGAATGATCCGATTGAATTAGGTTCAAATATCGACGATTGGAAAATATGGACCTTCCGGACCTTTAGAATGGCTGTTTGGATTGAGAAACAAATCTTGGAAATAATAACAGGTTTAATAGCTTTAATGATGGTTATTAATTATTTCCGAATAGGATTTTCCGCGAACATAAAAAATCAACAACAATCCTATCTTGTTCAAACCAGGCACGGGGTATTTACTTTGGTAGTAGACATGTTCAGCGATTAGAAAATTAAACGAGTCCTCTTCACATCGCAAACCTCCTCTTTTTTTCTGCTGCAGCAGTTACCTTCTCATGTTCTTGTGATGACACAGATTCATGACTTGCATATATGTTCTATGAAGAAAAGTAAAAGGACTGCAGATGGAACATTTTCAGTTGCAATTAGCGATCCATTAAAGTATGCACGAATGTGACTCTGATTTAATGAAAATTTAACACGGTGCACTAAATTAAAACTTTACACTCGAATTTCGTATTGTCAGGTTCATACAACTGCACTTTGGTTCAGCTGAATTCAGTAGATGAAAATCAGCTTACTATGTATGTATATATGTATGCATACATATGTGTATGTATGTGTATGTGCGCATGTATGTATGAAAGTACGTACGTATGTATGTATGTATGTATGTATGTGCGTGCGTGCATGCATCCATACATACATACATACAGAGAGAGAGTTAGGTATAGTGTTGTCATGTATACTTTGCAATTTAGTTATAATTAGTTTAAATTTATACTTTAAATTTACAAATCTTTATTATAGATTGCTAGGTTTATATTTCTTTCTATAGTTAAAATATTCACTCGAATAAAAAGCTTGTTTCATTACTTGATTTTCCGACTTACCGACATGAACTGACAGGATGTGAAAATTAATACTACATGAATGTGGAAACGAAAAAATATATCTACTTAAAGTAAACACATGTTTTAAATATTAATATGTGTTGTACTGTAATAAGATATCAAGACTGTAGGTGCGGTCGTTACTTTACTCATCTCGTGAAAAAGTTCTTTCTGCCATTTATTAACTTCTTTGATCCGAATTTACGGTGGTAAATTAGTTTTCATTATTACAAAAACCGCAAAGTAGAATCCATGTAAACATAGGACATTTTCGCAAAGTAAAAATAGCACATTCATACATCAGTGTATATAATTAAACTTTAGTCTTTTTTTACGCGGATAATGTTGACTTGTGTATTATGCAAACCGATAGCATGACATGCAGTTTTTGGAATAGAGAATATCACGAACACTGACGTACATCATAGTCGAAACAACAGTGTTGTTTCAGATAAGAATCGTTACACATGTTTGACACAAAGCTAATAATGCGTGTTCTTTGATCTCAGATACTTTCATTTTAAAGATTGTTGTGGCAAGATGAGGAAATACGAGAAGCTAATTGTATTAGAATTACTATCTCATACCGCCTCTTATTACTTACCCATTTAATCCATTTCACACGTTTTATTAGGGGTTGGGGTGGGTGTGGTCGATTCAGCTGCTCAGACCGTATTTCCGTATCATAATCCCAGATCGTAATTACTTACGCGACTTCTCTGATGTCCGCTTGTCGATATTTGTTTTTAACTTTTGGGATTTTTTATAAATCCCAATTCGTTTGTAATTTTATTCATACTGTAAGCCTAATATTTTATTTTGAACGCGTAAAAAAGGTGTATATAATAAATACAAAACCGCATTCGTATTTGGTTGGAGGAAAAATCATGTTTGATATGGCTTATGAACGCGTTTCGGCCTGACAACCTTGACATATATATCCCTACGCCAAATCATGCTCGTTCTTCCACCGACTCAGACAAAACAAGTATAACAATGGGAATATGAAATCTGAAGTTGGTTTCAAAGTTGTGTTACATGGATGATTTATTTCTGGTTAATATTACGTATCCATTTAATCTCACATGGTTGATATATTGTCCAATATGGGTGTTCAGTCGGTTTTTCAGTATCGCAAATCAAAACTGGAACTATTTTCATGTTGTCACTGACGTCTGCGCATCAATTACTTCATTAGACTGAATCGAACTTTAATAAATGGCAATTTATTTCAATTTCCATTCACACTGTATGGCGAAAAATATTTGCAAAGCGTAAAAGAAAGAATATGTAATAAATCAAGAGCCGCATTCGTGTTTTGTTCCGAGTTGACGAATTGCATATTGCACGCGTCTTCAAAATATCCTTGTGCTAGAACGGGCTGATTATTACTGCCGAACAATACACATCGATTATTATTTTGTTAGGAATTTTTATTAGCTGTCCTTCACCCTTGTTTCCTGATGAGTTTTATATTGTATCCAGTGGGGTTTGGGGTGAAGAGTCGGCTGCAGCCACCTCCAACATAGTGCGAAACAGCCGAACCATCCGAGCGTGAGGTTTCTTTGCAGTAAGAGGGTAAAATATGCAGGAGCTTCCAAGGTCGTACCCCAGGGCCCTCACAGGAGGTTCCGTCCCACGGACATATCGCCTACTTGTTTAAACTTGCCCGACAAAATATTTCTGGACCCGACCCTGATCCAAATTGTATTGTTCAACTAAAGAGATTGCCAAGCTCCAGTTTCGCCAAATTTATCAAACATTTTGCATTAAAACACGATTTTGCATTATCTTACTTGTGATATTTCTTACTATACCGGGGTTTTGTTAGATATGGGTATAATACAGTAGATGAAAATATATCGTCAGTTTTAAAATTGTACATGTGTTAGACTTTTATACTTGATAAAAGAGTCGACGAATTCCTCCAATTTTAAGGTAATTCTCACTTATTCCTCAGAGACGAAACAAGATTAATATCAGGACAATATCATGGATGCATTTTAATCCTTAGGAGATTCATAATGTTCAGTGAAATATTCATCATTCTACAGTAAGTAGTAAGAATGATATTACAAAATCGCAATTTAAGAAAGAAAATTTGAGATGTTTTAGTTAATCCGGTCACTAGAGATATAAAACTCCTCTGGATGTTAATTGATATATTTAATTTTTACTATGAACCTATCAAATGCAACTTTCGCTAAGTTAAGTCATTGGTTCAAATAAAAGCTGATCCTTGCTCAAACTTAAAGTCAATTATGGTACGATCTCATGACCATATGTTGACGGATAAGGATTCTTCCCATGGAACCGTTCATTTTCCCCCTGGATTGTATTTTCCATAGATCCTTATAAGACAGTTCCCTTTGCATAAGTTCTCTAAAACCTCTTTCCCGATACTCCCATGTAGTCCGTGTATCGTTTTATGATACTCCCATATAGTCTGTGTATCGTTTTATGATACTCCCATTTAGTCTGTGTATCGTTTTAAGATACTCCCAGGTTGTCTGTATATCGTTTAAAGACTCCCATGTAGTCCGTGTATCGTTTTATTATACTCCCATTTAGTCTGTGTATCGTTTTAAGATACATGCAGTCTGTGTATCATTTTAAGATACTCCCATGTAGTCTTTGTATCGCTTAATGATACTCCCATGCTGTCTGTGTATCGTTTTATGAAGTTGCTTGAAAAGCTTTTGAGAGCTTGTGCTTTTAAATATCATGAGGTACCAACCTCCAATAAGAATGCATGTATTGTATTGCGCTCAGAGGCTCCCGTAGAATTATTTTCATGGGGTGGGGGCAAACATGTAGCTGACAGCTATTAAGTTTATGGATGTAGGCCAAAATATTAGAGGTGAAACTCGGGGGGTTTGGTGTCGTGGGCAAGGGGGCGGCTATTTGCGGGCGTCCATGATTGCACTGTACTGTAATATACCGTGTTGTATTGTATTGTATTGTATTGTATTGTATTGTATTGCATTGTATTGTATTGTATTGTATTGTATTGTATTGTATTGTCAAGGGGACAAAATCTGTATGCCTAATTTCTGTGAATTTCGTGGTTTCCTTGCTTTTATCATTTTATTGTGTATTAGCCCGATTCCTAGGGTTGATACCGTCCTGGTGGTCACATTGAAGACGAACATTATTTTTACTGTTGAAGAAATCTTTCCTAGAGCACCTTAATGTTCGTTTAATAATTGGCTGATTGTTACAGAATACTGATTCTTTCCTCAAGAAATTAAATCATTTTGTTTCTTTTCAACTTGTGCTGGTGATAAGGCTGTAATATTTTTGGTGTCGTTCGGAACACCTTTTTCTGTATCGCTTCAAATGAACATACAAACCGGATACAGCGAATAATAGTAAAATCGGAGATGGTGATAGGGCTGTAGTAATTGGGGGTCATTAGGGACAACCTTTTTACCATACAACTTCACTTAACCATACAATGCAGCTAACGTGAATAATAGTAAAATGTATGACGAGGTAAAGTAGTTAGACCAATGATTAAATTACAACAGCAAAGTAGTTTTTGGACATTTATCTTAGACTACTGCCGGTCGTCTTCGCTAGCCAAGGTTCCGATATGTTAACTCTGTCTACACCTTGGTAGATAGAGCAGATATTTTAGTGCATTGTCTTAGCGACATCTATTGGATTTCACCAGTTGTCTCCATTAGTATGTCATGCCAACAAACCAATAGCGTGTAAAAGCTGTGCATTATATATCGGACGAAAATGGTGAAGTCAATCAACTTCAAAAGATTATTTTGTAAGTTTAACATCGAAAGTATGACTGCGTACCAGAGAGAAACCAAAAACAGGTGTAATTGATTTTTTATGAGGCCATTCAAGGTATGTGCTCCCCTTGTCTCGATGATGAAGGAACAGTGTTAGAATTTGTTTGGATGCGGTGGCGTGTCGACGCATCCAATGAAATTCACAGACCCGAAGCACAAACATATATGCTCGATACATAGCGTTAATTACATGAATGTTGATTAGCGAAGATGACTGCCGGAATGTAGTTTTTTCTTATTGGTAAATTTTAACATTTAATTTTGAATGTCATCACAATTAACGCTTGTTTTCAGAAAACTATTTTTGCTTCATAAAGTTACACGGGCAGGAGTAAAATTGATGCTATTCTCATTAACACTGGACACAATTATAGTTAATCAGAAAACACTTCTATATATTTTCGGTTCCTCTTCTGTTTCATAGAAAACGAGAGAAAATATGTGCAGCATGATTATACGTGAAATTTCCTTTATAGTCATTCTGTAAATAAAAACGATCCAATCGGTAAACATATATGTATGTATCATTCCGAATAATATTTACCAGAATAGATAAATGGAATAAGAAAGAAAGGAAATATCCATTATTATCGGTACTATGTAAAATTTTTTCCTGGTGAAACGCCTAACACTTTTGCATGATATACTAATAGATAATTTTTATAAAATCAACTTGCTGTACGGCAAAACACGTATGTAAAGCATCCATTTTATATTCACCTAAATTATTGCTTGTTTAAAATAAAATCCCAAGTCTGCAGTTGTAAATATAATACATTGTATGCATTAAATACAATGTGATGCAGCGTCTTCTGCCTCCGGACACTGTATATATATATATATATATATATATATATATATATATATATATATATATATATATATATATATATATATATATATATATATATATATATATATATGTGTGTGTGTGTGTGTGTGTGTGTGTGTGTGTGTATGTGTGTAATATGTATATATGTGTATGTGTATATGTATACATGTATATGTATATAAGCATATACGTATATACACTATTATACCAGTTTTAAATAATGTACGAATTTTCGCGATAATTACGTGTAGATTTTTAACATTTTTTACCTCTATGTAAGAGAAAAAATATATTGCCAATCATGATCTTTTGCTTGACAACGCTCGCCGTGCCATTGTTATCTTTAAGCAGAAATTTCCATGCGTTTGATCAATTTCTTGTCAGTACCTTAGTAACGTTTTCTCTCCGCTACAGTGTTAAGTAGTTTCGAACACATAGTAGAATCCACGAGTTAGTCTAATACCAACTTTTGTTTGAAAATCAACTGTTGCTCTTATTAAACCGTGGCATACTAGACTGGTTGTTGGACTTTAATAAAATGTTGACGTTCATTCATAAACCGTTGCCCACTTGCGTCCACTATGCAGAAATTCATTCATAAACCGTTGCCCACTTGCGTCCACTAAGGCAATCATTCTTCTGATTCCACGTTCAAACCAATTCTTACTAGTAAAACAAAATATATTAGCCTCCTACTCTAATATTTTTATTGTGCCACATGGAACTAAAATGAATAGCTGTATCAGCTGAAATTATATATAAAAAAGTAATCATTACGTAATAACTGTCTCTCCAAATATTGGAAAGTATCTTTATTTGTTAAATGAGACAGTCTGCTGCATACTAGTAAAATTTAGTTTCCATTTTGCAGATGTAGGTGTAAAGTGAGATAATCATCCTGATATTCAGTGCTTCTAAAAGCGCAAATACATCAATCATTTTAAACCTCCCAAATCATAACCATTAATAACTACGTTTATTCTGATTTTATTGATTAATAATTGCACAACTTATTGATTTCAATTAGAATCTTCTTTACTGGCGAGGGAAAGGATTGTAATATATAGGTTATTTTAAATAATATTACACTTGTTTTTTACAACTGTAAATCTAACAATTGGTGTATTTTCAATAATTTATTTCTACCGGTTTTTTTTCGAGTTAAGATGAAAATATTATACCTAGTAATGTGAACTCAGTGTCTTCCCAATTAATCTGATAATTTTGACATAATCTATCCTCGCTGCCAGCTTTATCGCAAACCAGATAACCTTTGTTTTATCAATATTGACATTAAAAGTCTTGAGTATTTAGACCTTCCTATCTTACAAGATTTCGTTTAAACACTGCAATTTTTTTAATTTGAAAGGTGGAGAAAAATTCATATTTTGTTCCATTTTTGTGTTCAGCGCATGCTATTTAAGTTTGAATTGGACATTTTGGAGACGATATTTAACTAACAAGCTGATATCAGGAGATAAGAACATATCACACCTTTGAACATGCCTACCTCCCATACATACATGTATGCATGCATACATACATACATACGTACGTACGTACGTACATACATACATACATACATACATACATACATACATACATACCTACTTGCATGCATGGAGGCATATATGTCTACCAACCAACAACCCAAATTATGTACATTTGCATACACACGACTTTTATAGAGTAGCTGCGTTGCGTTGAAAGTTTTAAATAAATGCCTAACTTTTATAAATTATATTCGTTTCTTTTCTTCTAATTGGTTATAATGTTTTGAAATGCGCAGCACTAAGGTATGAAGGTGACACTGAGATATTATTAACTCTGATGCAATTTATAATAGATGAAAGCTACAAACGATTCAACATTATGAAAGAGACTTAAAACTACCATCAAAATGTTTACATATATAATTTATTATTTATTTTCTGTCAGTCGAATGATCGTGATTTTAATCTGCGTCAACAGAAGTGATCCAAATAGTTTAGGTTATCTCGACAACGGAAGTGTATGCGCTTAATAACCTCTCTGATGTGCTTCATTGACCTACATTGAAAATTGTATACCTCCAAGTTTAAGACATGTTCCAGAAAGGAAGACGCGGGGGGAGGGGTCTTTTCGATTAAAAAAACCTTACAGCACAGCAACACAAGTATTATTTAGTACCCATGCAATCTGGAGTAAAGTACCATGCCAAAGGAAACACCACTGTAGACGATGGTAGGATTCAAACCCGCATCCTTTTGGTTGCGATCCTGGCACGCTAAACACCGAGTCATCGCGAAAATTCTGATAGTCGATGGTATTTCATTACTTCAACATTTTGTTACCTGAATTGAAAATTTTACAAGTATTGCAAAATCAAAACAAAACAGTCGCTTTATATTTAGTAAAAAATATAGGAATTAAATTTGATTTTTTTAAAAAAAATAAATAAAAGAAAATAGCTTTTATTTTAATTTCACAGGGAGTATGCTGCACAATGGAGTTTTGTAATATCCGTTATTCACTGTTTAAATTTAACAGCAAGGCAGGAAGTTTGTCTCTTTCTTCTTTCTTTCTGAGACTGAGTTTGAAATAGACGATTTGGATTTTGTATCTAGCTATGCATATATTCTTGCATAAATTTTCTTTTAACTTTATATCTTGCCCTCCTTTAACACTTATATGATCTATCTGAATACTGCAATTTCAAATGGTTGATTTCGCCAGTTGTAGCGACTTAAAAAGACCAACTTTGCAAAGGCAAAAATATGAAGGAATATGTGTATAGATACGGCAGAACAGCTAAAGTACATCGATGACACGTTTGGGGAATCCCCTAACCATACCACTGACTCAGTTCTGTAGGCTGAATGACGACGATTGAAGATACCATTGTTTTATTTACAAACACAGGTTGCTAATAGCAAGAGTACCGATGAAGAAAAGAAAAAAAGATCGCGAAGTTCTTGATTAGCAGTCGGCTTGTATAACTATTCTTATTTTACTTCAACAATGACGTCAATTTTGAATGGATAGGTTTTCTCCGGACTCTGTCCTCGCGTACACCTGTTAGGTGTCTGGTTACGGGATCTTATTTTGGAACTTGGTCTTGTTTAGCAAGACATAGGTCTACTAATTCATGCGTAATTTAGAAAAGATCGCAACTTTAACTGTCACTGTATATAATGGCTTTACAGTGAATGGTTTTTCCTTATCCAAAATAGGTCTCCAACAATAGTTTAGTGTTCTCGTGAAGACCTGCATGTCAGAAGGAAAATAAATTCTTAAAAAATCACTTCAATTAAATAAACATTCATTAGGATATGAGAATACTTCATATGAATAAAGATGATCTTTGATAACTGAGATGCATTTATTTACGATAACAACAAGTCAATGATAAAAGCAACCAAAATATTGCAACAAATTATGGACCTCTCTCTCTCTCTCTCTCTCTCTCTCTCTCTCTGACACATGTGTCCGTTATTGACAGTTTTCAAACAGGATATGCGATAACCTTTTGCTGATGACGTTATTTTGTGGCCTAATTTATCGTAAATGTGTACCTAAATATTTCTGATGAGGCCAGGTCATGCTACCACTACTACTACGACTGGTAATACTACTACTATTACTACTACTACTGCTACTACTACTACTACGACTGGTAATACTACTACTACTGCTACTACTACTACTACTGCTACTACTACTACTACTACTACTACTACTACTACTACTAATACTACTACTACTAATAATAATAATAATAATAATTCATCCATTTCAGTACTATCTGTCCATGTTGTATCGTCCATACTGCCATACTTTGTATATCCAGTTTGTTCCTTTTATTATAATTGAACTTTTAGGACGATGAAATTAAGTTTGTCAAACTCTAAGATTTACAAAGCGGAGCTGACCCTGTTAGAAACGTTGAAATATGATTGGCATTCTGTTTGATACAAGACCAACCACCCTAATTTGCAAAGGGAAATTCTTCACAATTTCAAAAAATTATAACATTTTTCAAGCCCTTCTGCTGAATCTTCAATAACCTAACTTTTTGGTTTAGGCTAATTCCAAACGATTCTTGCTGGGTTATCAAAGGTCAAGGTTAGAATATATGATTTACATTATAGTTAACTTTGTTGCTTGTTTATCCTCCCCTAAACATGGGCGACCCCCTCCCCCCCCCCATTTCACCTCAAAACATTTGGCCTACATCTGTAAAACTTAATAGCTGACCACTACATGTTACCACCTGACAACCCCTGAAAATTATTCTGCTGGCGCCCCTGTCCCCTATGCTATGTAAATGTGTAATCACTCACGTCAGGCAACACCTTGTAGCCCAGCCATTAGTCATATGTAGAGAGGTAAGGAGATAAGGGGATGCAAAATTAGGTTGACTGACATACTGGAACTAATAATAGTTAGTCACGCGAGGGCCGTAGTTCATGGGCATCTAATCTGATTCCCTGACCCACATTCAGCGAGCTTACGGTATGATAGGGAATCATTGTACCGGACTATTGGACGACACATCGTCAGGGACCTAGTTCCCTTTAATTCGCGTGTTACGACTTAACTGCTTCGATTAGTCTGTACTTGCATGTAGTCGATCGTTTGGCCAACAGCAACAGTGGATACAGTAAAATAAATAATTAAGAAATATACTTGCGTATGCATGCACTCATTACCCACTCATTAATCACGGACAAAAGTCAATCACACACTATAAATTCAATATGCATAACATTATCTACACATATGCAATTGTACACATACGTAGACATACACACAGAAATGAAAATAAATTTAGCTGCATGCATATTTGTATGGAGCATGCTACAAAATAAGTTTACAACACGTTAATGTGTGACTTGTAAAATACACCCAAATACGTTTGTTCAATAATATGCGTGCGCTTAAATGCAAGCCCTTACGGGAGAAGACATAAAAAGTGACATCAATATACAAGCCGTATTCAAAATGATTTTCTTAGAAGTATCACACTGCAGACATCGTAGTGGTATGAGTGAAACATTGTTAAAAGCTACGTTAAAAATCCAAATCACACACACACACACACACACACAATGATCTATGAATAAAATTTCTCATATTTCCAAACATAGTAGATTTCGTGGAATTGAGTAATTAAACAAATTCCGTCATACTCGGGCCTTTCCAAAATGTAGAGTTTATATACTTCTTTATTAGCAACAAAAAGCATTTGCATTCTAATACAAAGTGATACTCCTCTTCCAGCTTGTTTAAAAAGAATAAGGTCGTTTGATCCAGTGGAGTGCTATGTGGTATCTCAGGGGTCGGCAACATACTTTACATAGCGTACCACTTTTTTTTCCCGGATTAATTACAAAATGAACAAGCGAGTGTGTGGCACGCGTGACATAGGCAACGTTCCCTCTAAGCTGCGCCTCATACATCACGCGAAGCTAACTTGTTCTCCGCGCAGCAGATCAAAATTACCAAATATTCAATCCAACATTAATGTTAAAAAGACCGTAATGCTTGCACAATGCAACGCGCATAGCGCACACATCTGCCATTCGCTTAGAGGTATTGTTGACCATAAGTTACCGACCCCTGTGATATATAGTCTGAGTTTCCTCTGACCCTTCCCACGTCTTTTTGATATTTGGATATTTATGTAGGGGTGTAGGGGCAGAGTTAATCGCCTATTAAAAAGTTGGATTTCGCCGCTACCGCACGGTTGACTGATTCTACACCCCTACATAATTTTCCAAATATCAAAAATGGGATGGGAAGGGTCAGAGGAAACTTAGACTATGTGGACCCTTCCATCGTCCCGATGCAATATGTAAAGCATGGGCAGACACACTTATTTTTGTAAAGGGATTTTCTAAACAGTGTCACTTTTTCTATATCTAAATACTCCACATAGCCATTGAAAATGGCAACTTTCTATACAATCTAGCTCTTAGAAATACTAAGATCGTTGATTGCCATTTGGGATAAACTGGTAAACTAGCTGTTGTTTATCTGAAGATAAGAAAACCCGTGTTTCCAATAGCTTGATTCGTCCATATATGGGCAAGCTAACGAAGATAAAGATAATAACTTCTGTCGGGGAACAGGGTAGAAATGAGAAATGAGGAACGAGGTAGGGTTACGCCAGTCCCGACGTGCAATACCCTGGAGCAAGGTACCTCGTTTCAGCTTATTATACTTGTTATTCGTTACAAAAACAAATCTGATAACAGTTAATATTACTTGTTGAAAATAAAAAGAACACGCTAAATGATGATGATGACGACGACGACGACGACGACGATGATGATGATGATGAAATGATGATGATGATGGTTATTATTATTATTTGATATATAGTTCCGTTTTGGACCTCACACACACACACAAGAACGGACACAAAGTCCCTATCAAAGTCTGGCGCGAAATTTGAAATTGTGGCAGAATAATTAATGATAGGCATGTCTGATATCGCTGTTTGAAGTCTAAAAACGAAATTCTGGCGTTATTAACCTTCAACCTGCTACATTTATTTCCCAAAAATCTTTTTAAAATTAGAGTTCGCTTTTATTTGCAGAAAGTGGGGTTCTCCATCTTCGGCACCAAGAATAGGAACTAACGCATTTGGGCTTCATTCGTTTTTGGATTGTTAGAACATTCGGTCAAATGGGATAATTGTACTATATAAAATATAAAGTTGCAAATCTCTATAACTGTGACGTTTATCAATCCTCCTGGAGGCAACATATTATTCCATTTTTGTCTTCTTTTTGTATTGGGAAATTGCCAACTAAAGTGTTGTAGGTTTGCAAATTAATGTTTAAAATGTACATTACTGACACACCTTCGTCATATTCTGTTTACTGACACACCTCCGTCATATTCTGTTTACTGACACACCTCCGTCATATTCTGTTGGATATTTCTTTTCGGACAAGAAGTGGACAAATGAGTGGAATGACAGTCTCTGACAGCAGCAGAGGGGGCGAATCGGACATTTTGTCCAATCGTTATTTTGCTTAATTATTACTTTCTGCACTCAACGATCTAGTGTCGTCAGCGCCTGGTAAAAAAAAAACGACGTCGGTCCATCCTACACGATGGTGACGTCATTTGGTTTAATTAACACCTTCTGCGCGCCGATCCCCAGCGTCGTCAGCGTCCGGTAAGCACATCGACGACCGCGTCGATGTCATTGCCCCCTCTGCTGCTAAGAGGTTATTTACAATGATCTTACAAACAGAGTGATCACTAACTCCTCCTCCTGTAGATCAATTAGGTTATTTGACTGATCGGTGAGTTTAAAATTAATTCTCGTTAAAAACCGATCATGGCATCGCATATAGACCGGATTAATCGGATTCTCAACGATTAAAAATCCCGGAGGGGCTGTTGGTGAAAATGAATAAAGGATATATCCCTGTTGAGCTTGATTTGATTGATTGGTATCTACCTGGTAACTCCCTTCGATAACATCACACACTAGATTGATTGCTATCACCGATGCGATATTTACGTTGTATGGAGCAATATGCATACCATCATCCCCGTTATCGTGTCTGAGGATATAAGTTGATGGACTGAGAAAATCATTAAGAGACTTTCTTAGTTCAGGCGCGTTGTATCCTGGAAACTTGAAATCGGGTAAATCGGCTTCTGTGATATTATACCCGGTTAGGAATTTTTGTTTATTATCATCGCTGCTATCGGATATTGTCTTAACGATTCGCTCATTAATATATTCCATGTCTGATATAAGTTGATTTAACACCTCAACGTGTTTTCGTGCTTTTGTTTTCCGTAGCTGTTCTAGTTGTGATTGGTAATTACGATTAATCTCGGCAAACGCACCAGTGATATCATCTAAACGAACTGTGACCTTGGCTGACAATTCAGGAGTTTTCTTATACGGAAAAAACCATTGCATGGTATTCCTGTCTTGAAATATAAACTCGCTGGGTAATAACGTGTTTCTTATAATAGACAAATCATTCAGATAACTGGGATTAATCTCATGATACGATTGCACATTTGTGTGCAAATCCGCGGGTGGATTCTTAGGCCATCCTAGTATGGTTCTTATTGAACTGTTATAAATATCAACCATATACCCCGGTGTGCTTATTTCAATCGTCGATGATAACGTCGGTTCATGAACCGTAATAGCGATTTTTGATTCCTTTCCTGTGATCGATTTTATTCTGCGTTGAAATTCTTTATTGATTTGCTCTATTTGGTATGACCCAGTTGGTATTGTAACCTCCTCCCAGTCTGGGGTCCCATCGGGTTTATTTTTCCGTGCAAAAACCAGCGAGTTATTAGGTTGTTGTCCGTTAAATGCGTCCGCTCGAATATTAGGCCAACTGTGATATACTCGCAATTTTGCCAGCGCTATTTCCTTCACTGGAACCGGCGACGGGAAGTTCACACTGAATTCGGGTTTCGTTGACGTTATTGATATCATATTTGTTTGTACCGGAGTGGTGTTCTCCGCGATCCGCTGAAGTAATTGAAACCCTTCGGGGTTCAGCGACATTATTATTATTTGTTGTCTTTAGTGTCTAATTTCAACAACCAGGTGGTTTCGGCTTCCAGTTGAAAATCCTCGATTTTTGACATCGCGGAGCTATATAACTGGACCATCGTGGAGAATTCAACATCGGATACGAACAAATTATCAATCGATAACGAGATCAACCCGGATAATTTCGAGTATGCGTCGGATACTATTTGATGTTTTACTGTATACTCGTTGAGTTTTTTCTGAAAACACGATGATATCTTCCTAGTGATTGCGTTGGCGACTCCAGCAACTGTTGTCATCGCGGAGACAGCGATTGGAACAGCGATCGGGGCTATCGTGGTCACCGTGGATAAAATAACACCGGTACCGGCCACTATACCCGACACCGAGTACACGACCGCGTCGATGGCGGTTATTTTTCGGCGGTATTTTTTTATTTTTGCACGGTATTGTTCGGAAAGCGTTTTCAAGTTCGCGGAGAATTCTTTTGCGGTATCGAATCGATATTGATGTGACGTCGGTGATACCTCTGATTCAATTTCCTTGGTGGTCATTTTTATTTTAAAAGAACTAGTGTTTTTAATTACTTAGATTCGCTACAAATTCCACATACCATGTAATGTTTACCCCGGCTAGATTTCTATCAACGGCTTTAATTATAAACCGTTCGATTGTATCCTTGTCGATGATTGTTGATATTGTATTGTTAAACCCGGATGAACTCGGCGATGATATACTGAACTGCATCGCCGAAATCAATGTCAATCGATAAATACCCTTAACAATTGCGGTGACATCTATTGCATTACGCGTAGGAGTCCAATCGAATGATCCGTATTGAACCGTGTATACGCCACTGCCGATGATCCCATGAGGTGTTTTCATTTTTTCGAGTTGCTCTGTCATTCTAGGTAGTCTGTCCTTAATCGCTTCAACATCAGTTTTGATTGTTTTTATTTCCCCTCCATACGCGTCTACATTTTTTTTGTTCGCTTCAATATTAGTTTCGAGTTGCTCTGTTATTCTCGGTAGTCCGTCTTTAATCACTTCAACATCAGTTTTGATTATTTCTATTCTCCGCAAATTCGCGTCTATATTATTCTTGTTCGTTGCAACATTAGTTTTGATTGTTTCTATTTCCCGTGTATTCTCGGTCATACTTTTTTTGTTCGCTGCAACATCAAGTTTGATTGTTCCTATTTCATATGTATGCACGTCTATACCTTTTTTGTTCGCTGCAACATCAGTTTTGATTAATCCTATTCCCCGCCAATACGTGTCTACATTTTTTTTGTTCGCTTCAATATCGGTTTTGATTGTTCCTATTTCCTGTGTATGCGCGTCCACACCCTTTTTGTTCGCTTCAACATCAGTTTTGATTGTTCCTATTTCCTGTGTATGCGCGTCTACACTCTTTTTGTTCGCTTCAATATCAGTTTTGATTATTCCTATTTCTTGTGTATGCGTGTCCATATTATTTATGATCGTTGTAACATCAGTTTTGATTGTTTCTATTTTCCGTCCATGCGAGTCTACATTATTTATGATCCTTGCAACATTAGCGCCGATTATTTCTATTTCCCGCTCATGTACTACTACACCATTTCTGTTCTCTGCAACATCAAGTTTGATTGTTTTTATTTCCTGTCCATACGCAGTGATATCATTTATAGTTGTTGTAATCTCATCCGGTCTGGTATTTTTTTTACCAAAGAATTTATCAAAGTTGTCATCGATCCTGTTAACATTTTTCCGTAACGAGACAAATTGGCCCGACAGCGTTGCAAAATCCAAAATAGCACCCATTATTGCTGCAAGATTTGGTTCGGTTACCGCCGGGGTCCCGAAAAAACTAGCGGTAGTGAGTTGTATATCGGTGATAGATTTTTTCACCTCGGTGACAGATTTTTTCACCTGCGCGTCAAGTTCGGTCACCGATCTATCCAACCTTATAAAACCGTCTTTGACTAATGTTACCGCCGATATATGTTCACCCGGTTTGAGTCGTCCGTCGCCGGTATATAACGCGATAGTGTCCTCGGCGGCATCACGCTGTCGTGTTAAAACATCATTCAGTGACACATTACCGGATTTCAATTTACCCTGGCGGTCTTGAAATACAACTATTTCGCCTGGGTCAACACTGATTAAATTTAACATATCAGCGATTTCATCCTCAATTAGTTTTTTTATGTCGGCGGCGGCCGTTTCCGTGGATTCTTTCAGCGCCGAAACCGGTCGTCCCCAAATATCAATCATCGTTATTGTAGAAAAAAACGATGTTTCTAATTAACCCGCCGGGCCTCTACGACCCCACTAGTGTATTCGTTTACAACCACATGAGGTGGTTTTCGCGATGATGAAATCGCCGCGAGTACGTTCAATACCTCACGGCCGCATATCGGTGGGTCACTTAACTGCTGTGTTGGCAGCGTGGAATAAAAAACCCGGGCTGAACACGCCGGGGCTGAACACGCCCGGATATACCGCATAAACTCTTTCGGCGGGGCTAACCCGTATGAATCAAAATAGACGATCGCACGCGGATCAATCGCGTATGCAACCCAATGAGTTCCCGCTCCGGAGGACCCATCGAGGTTAATTATACCGGTTTCAGTATTCCTTGGGGCCGCCGGTAATTGATCCCTCATAAAAACACCTCTGAAGTTTTTTATCGCTAACGCGTTTGCGGCGTCTATTAAATCAAAATTAGACATGGGAGTCATTGACTCAGGAGTCATTGACTCCTGCGTTAATAAACGGTTCCCGGTAGTCTTAGACCCTTTCCCGAATACCATGAATACGGGGTTCCCGGTAGTCTTAGACCCTTTCCGGCTACGGGTCGTTTTTTTTTGTAGCCTTTCCCGGTTGCCTTCTTCAATGCCATCCCCGCCGCGGTACCAACGGCTCCTAACGCCGCCGCCTTAGCCACTGCTGGTGCGGCCGCGGCAATTAATGCCGGAATCGCAGCTAACAGCGGAAATATCCCACCGGTCTTTTCCATGTTTTTAATTGCTGCGGCCGAAAAATCTATTTGAACACCCTTTTTATTCTTCATCGCATCATTGAAATGTTTTATTTGACGCGCCGTCAACGATATCTTATGATTACCACCCGCCATCTGCGACGGCTTCAGCGTTATTGTGGTTCCGCATTGTTTAGCCGACTTTGATCGTAATTTCTTGACTTGACCATCAGTCAACTCTACACTGACGACACTATACGACATTTATTGTAAACGCGTTTTGTGCTTTCAATTACATGTTTTCCACTGGCGCATCAACGATTCTCATTCGTCCACCAACACCTTCTAGCAGCATTGATTTATCGCTGAGAATGACAGCAACCGCTCTATAATTAACACCACCCGGGGCTATACGAGCTCGGAAGTGTATATCAACGACGGATTGTCTCGTTAAATCAAGATGTTCCAGTGAAAAATAATAAATCGGATACAGGTTTTTAAAATCAAGTTGTGATATTTGCAAACCAGTGTCGACGTTTTGATCACGACCCATATACGACAGCAATCGATGGTACACACGTGCGATATGGTTGTCGCCGTAATTAAGCTGTATATCCTCGGATGGTTCCTGTTGTCCGTTTATTCTCAGCGAAACATCCCTGACTCCTAATTGATCAAATATCATATGGCTGCGTTCTTGACTGCCCAATCGTTCCCTATTCTGTAGCGCTATGAATATATGACGCGGGGCTGAAACACCTTGTTTTGATGCCAGGTGCCATGTAAACGTATCGGCGACGTTATCCTCTTTAGCATCAGTTGTTACCGCTAGCCAACTCAACAACGATTTTCCCCCCTGTTCCATAAATGCTAACAATCGTGCTTCCGTGGTAACTGATGGAGTCAGCACCGGCATCCACAATGCCATTTTAGTTAAAATGACTTTACCGGCAGCGACGCCAGCAGCATGCCATATTGCATTGTTATCATCGCCCCTTCGCGTCAGCGCGATTGTATGCTTAGCCCCATAGACAACTTTTCTAACATTTCTGCAGAATCCGAATATGTGATGGAGTGGAATCGCGCATGAAAACTTTCGGCGTGGTCCTTGCAACATTCCTATTCGTGTTGCAAACCCTAGATTAAAATTATCGTTAGTACTTTTTATGATATTGAACTCAGCACCCGGTCTTGTTCTGCGGTCTGGGTTGGCTGCTTCAGCTTGATTAGGAACTGAAGTATCTCTTTCCACCAGCACGTTAATGTACTGAATATGATCAGCGTTATTAGTGGTGTCCTTTGCGAACATTATAGATGGGCCCGCCGATCTTGTATAATCATCCGAGTATCTCGCTAACCCAATTATCGTCGTTGCAACATCAACCTCGCGTTCTATTGATTCAATTTCTCGCCCGTCAATAAGATATCTGGCGCTCTCAAATAACGCCATGATACCGTTGTTGACGAAGCCAACTCGAACACGATGGTCATCTGCGTATGGTGCATTATCGGCGGCATTTGTCACGAGTTCTCCCTCAATTTCGATAAACGCTTCACACGGCAGAAAGTATTTACTGGTATCTTGGACCTGAAGTTCAATTCGCGATCGTAGGTCAGGTTGCGCTGCATAATAAGAATAATATTGATAATCACGGACAGAATCATCCCTGCGCACTGGGGCGTCCATATCAAACGCGGGATCAGCGGTACGCGCAAACATTTTATTATTTATCATGTTGATGTTTTCAATTGCGATTTTTTCGTCGTAAATTCTTTGAATTTAAACCACTCCCCGCTATCGCGTTCATGAGCGCGTTGGTTGCCGCATCGGCTAATGGCGAAGTCGCCAACGACTCTAATTTTTCTTCCACGGCGTTATTTATTACTTTACTGACATTTGCAGGCATCACTGTCGTTGATGGCATTACCGGTGGTTTCTGTTTTTTTCTCCTGGATTTCACCAATGACATTAGTTTGTCTCGTGCGGCAGAAAACGCCCTTCCGGCAACATCTCCAATAGCGCCGATTCCCTTATCACGAATAACATCAATAGCCTTCATTCCTAATTGTTTGGCTAACGGCGCTACTTTTGGAGCCATTCTTGTAAATAACCCCGCAATGGTGCTACCGAGACCATCTCCATAGTACGCGCGGTAAACAGGCAATCGCGAGTTTACCACGTAGACGAGTACTGGTTTATCATGGTTGTAGTGTATGATCATCCTTATTAAAAACACCAGTTTTCCAATTAATCATCCACGAGTTCGTCTATGAGCGTTCGATATGCATTAATGTCCATAATACCGCCTGCAAATAACCGCTTGCAAATATCAGCGGCCTCATTGATTATTTCCGTAGAGTTATTTCCGGCTCGTTTTCCTCCAATTAGTACTTCCAGCCGTGATATATCACTGAGAACACTATTAGGGCAGGTAACGCCGTAGGATTCTTTACCAACAGGGTATCCTTTTCCTTTTTTTGGTGTTCTACTCTTAACTTTCTCGAGGAATTTATCGTAATCGGGATCACCACGATGTGGTAATGCTTCTCTATGTTTACTCGCTAAATACACTATTCTTGCCCAGTTCTCCGTCGAGGTTATTTTTTTCTTGTAACCTTCATTGATATACTCATCTCGAATGCTCTTAGTTGATGTTGTAGCAACAAAATTAACTAATTCTTCATCGTCGTCGATGTCTCTAATTTGATCTATTGCGGACTTTTTAAGAACATTACGGGGTATATTTCCCTCTTTCTTTTTTTCTTTCGATGTTTCTTCGGGTGTTTCTTCGGGTATTTCTTCTTCTGGTTCTTTCGCAGTAGCACCTAATTCTTCCTCGTCGGCCATTGTAACATAAGGTTCTTGTGGTTCGGTTATAGCGAGTGGTGGTGGCCTCCGTGTTGTAGCAGCCGCTATTTTTGCAGGGAGTGTTTCTAAAGACCTTTTTGTTTGTTTTGTCTCTGCCGCTATCTTTTCAAGCGCACCAAGAACGGGTACAGTTGCCGCTGTAACATCCTTAGTCGCTTTAGTTACCGGGGCAAAGAGTTGTTCGCTTCCAACAGTAAAATCGGTTTGCATTTGTTGTCGCGTTTGAAGTTTCTCTCTCACCCTGTCTCGTAACGGTATAAACTTTTTAAGCGCTGCTAGCCGCTCTCTGGCTAGCCGAGTAGTAAGTGATTCACCTACCATTATTGTAAATTGATCCGCAATTTTCTAATTTTCCGCCGAGTGTACCATCGGGGGCTCCACGGAGTTTTCGTCTATAATCCTTCTAATGTTTTTGATCTTACTAGAAATCTCCCGGCGTCGTTCATAAACACGTCCGAGTTTTTTTCGTATTATTTCAACGGCAGTGAATAGTCCAATGAATGCATTTGCGTCATTGTGGTACAAGTTTTCATTGATCTTATGTTGTAATCGTTTTATAAAAAAATACTCGCGGGCCAGGGTAAAACGCCCCCGTTTCGACTGTTCGTTAATAATCTCATAATCGGATAATATTTTTTCACTGTCGAGACCATCAGATAATTCAATTCCTTGATTTTTTAATTTTGAAATCTCAGTTAATATATTATTGATGTCTTCGATATTCATTATTCTTATAAAACATCTTATTTCTAATATCAAAAATTTTAATAAAATTATTGGGGCCATTTTTGACCCCGTTTTTTGTATGGACAGTACAATGCCGTAGATCTCCACTCGAGTGTTGTGGCAGATTGCAGGCATACATGGACAGTACAATGCCGTAGATCTCCACTCGAGTGTTGTGGCAGATTGCAGGCATATACATATACTTAATTAAGGACATTCACATCTTGGAACCCCAAAGCATACATCTCCGGGAGGGAGGCCTAGGGTGACAAACGTCATCGTAGACCGCCCAGAAGATATGCTTGGGGGACATCACTACATGTACTTAATTAAGGATGAATATATTTATAATGAAATGATTGATGGATGATGGGACGGCACAAGACAGCACAAACATAAAACGGCGGGGCGGAACTCTACGGCCAATTCAACCAATCAAAAGCAACCCAATTAAATTAACCCGGTTGCATGATTGTGAACAAAAGACAACCACACGCCCGGGTCAAGAGCGTGGGTTAGTTTTGATTAGTTGAATTGGCTTTCGAAAGCCCCAGGCTTATAACGAGTCATCTTATATATAAAGTGACTAATACAGCGGCGTCAGTCACAAGGTGTGTGTTAATTTGAATTCCCTTGAATCGTTTGAATCCTTAAATACTTATTAATGGTGTTTCACGGCATTTAAATGAAACCAAATACTCAAATAAAACATTAAAAAAAAGAATACAGCTGTTAGATAATAGCGTGTATTTCATTAGTTTTCATCGTAAAATGATTAATTAATCGCAACATTAATTGGACTTCAAGGGACGCAACATTAATTAGACTTCAAGGGACGTAACTCTTGTCATGCGACGCTATCACAAAACGAGTTATCTCCCTTTGATGTTATATATGAAAATCGAATTCTATGACCCGTCTTTTTTGAGATCGCTGTTTGATATATTCGTTCTGCAACAAATTGTATTGAGGCGATACAAATGTCAAAATATTTTCCTGCCTCATTCATCGACTGAAATATTTTTTCCTCGTGAGTTGTTGTATCAAATGACTTTACGGGTTTTGCTTTCTTTGAGTATTTACCAGTTTGGCCTTTTTTACTATTTTCACTCTGAGAGATGGCTTGCAGATTACACAGTCTATTATTTTGATAATTAGAATCAATGTGATCAATAACGAGACTATCTTTGATCAATCCGTGGAAACATTCATAGATGATTCTGTGACAGAGATATTTTTTCCCTCCAGCAGTAAACATTAAATACCCGTGATTGTTTTTCCATCCAACCGGCTTCTTCAGTCTACGATTTCTAACAATACCGTCGCGAGATGCCTCGTAATTGACGAGCAGGGGATGCGGCTGAAATTCTTGGTCCATTTGTATAATAATACTACTTGTCTAATTTATTATTTGGTTTAATTATGAATCTTTCAACGTAGTCTTGGGGGGTTTTGATGACGAAGTCGGCGGTGGGGTTGATGACGGCGTTTTTAATTCGCTTGTCATAATAGCGTTTTAGTTCCCTGTATCGCTTTCCGCCACAACTGATACACAACTGTGATTTTCCTCTTACACCGACGTGGCAAACCAAGCACGGGAGGGGGCCAAGAGAACCATTACGAACGCTTTGTAAATGATACCCGCAGAATTCACCTCTACATGATTTATTGCACGGGGTTGTCGACCCAATCATCAACCATTTGCAGTGATTCATTATACTATATTCTTTCATTTAAATACTTGTTTTAATTATATGGATGAGTTCGAGAGATTGGCAGCAATTAAACCCCGGAAAAATATTAGGTTTAATCTCGATAGAGTCCTCAAGGACACACCAAAAGCGTTAATAAACGATAAAACCCTGTTGAGTAAAATACGCGATTGTATCAATGAATTCAAGCGTGATGGCGCATCTCACAGTTGGTCAACATTTCGAATTGATGGCATTGTTGATGCTACCATGAACGACAACCGCGCAGCAATGATAATATCACAACTTGACGGTAAAAGGTATTTCTTCAGAGTAAAATTCATTGTCCGGGTGGAATCAGGCGATTGGATCATGCGTGATAAATTTGAACCAGTTCTCAGCGACAAGAAAACAGTCACTGTCAGCCGCGACTCCAAGCCGGGGTTGTTAACCGGAATTGACAAACCATACTATGAACGAGCGTATCCTGAAACAGCAGTTGTTTATGGAATATACCCGTTAAATAAGAAACCTGATATCGGAAAACTGAAACCGATGAAACAGTCAACTGGGATAAATTGTGTAGCAGAACGAATAATAGAGCATTTTACAAATGCATGTCGAGGAAACAAATTGACTGATTTACGACGTAGCAAAATCAACCAGTGGGAACTAACCGTAAAAGAGCGTGGAGCAACCATCAGCGACATAGCGAGATTAGAAACATCGCTGAGATTTCCAATAACCGTTACAACGATAACCGGTGAAGTATTATACGAATCGAAGTATAAATCGAAGGGAGCCCCAATCAAAATTATTGATCATAACGAACACGCATGGACGCCCGTGATCACAATATTTCCACGGGATAGAACAGTAAAGTATATACCCGAAGAATTCCTGGGAGAACAATTCTCCAAGGACGGTTTTCTCGCGGAGAGGAAACTATTTGATGCTATTGCCTACTTGTGTAAAAACGACCCTGTATCAATGTGGTTACTTCGCAGCGCTGAAAACGATGCGGATACCTTTGATCAGTTTGTAAGACCAAACGGTGAATTATATCGCACTGAAGCATTTCACAACAGGATGAAAAAAACCGCCATAGAATTTGAGGAGCATGATGAACAACTGCTAACAAATTGTTTTACGATTCCATCGGTTGTAGCTCATGTTGCAGCAAGGAAAAATGCGTGGAGACCAACGCGCAGGGAATTTCTACCGGATGTACAATCCAGTTGTTTGGAATACTATCACGGTGGACTATGGAACACTGAATACAACCGCGACGCTATGATCTCGGTTGATATGGTTGCCTGTTATCCAGCGAGTTTTCTCGGGTATGGATCCGCCGCTGAGTACTTTAGACGATTTGGACACCCCAGTCATGAAATGACTCGTGTTGCTATTAATGGACCACTGCCTGATTTTGATTTAACCGGATTCGCTCGCATAGTATCATTTGAATTCGCGGAAGGACTCCATCGCTGTTGCTATATTTGGATCGGTAGACACATGGCTGAAAAGAGATGGCTGCCAATAGCGCTGCTACGGTATATGATTGATTGTAGCATGCTAGTTTCGTTGATTGTCAGTGACGCGATTATATCATACCGGGCACAGACTGAAGTCTGGTTACCAGAACCGGAGCGTCTAGATAGCATAATTGACGAGTCCAGAAAAAACATTGATGCCGACGAGGAATATATCATCGAATGGTCCAGGAGGATATTTAACCAACGAAACCGCGAGGCAAAAGATCTCGGTAGAAGAATAATTGGTAAGTTCACACAAGGTGGAAAAAACCACGACTACAAACGATATTGCTCACGGCTGATTATAGATGACGCAGAATATGATTTCGTAATCAAGGACACAGTGGCAAAAAATAGATACGTGAACTGCAAAACAGCTTTCTTGTCCAATGGAACGAGGTTGGGTACAGTTGTTACCTACAGCGATGGAGACAGCCCGGCGTATCCACATTTGAGGGCGTCTATGCTGGGATATGCCGCTATCAATTTATTCTCGATGATAAATAGATTCCCCGATACCGCGGTTAGAGTAGCCGTTGATTCGTTTTATGTTGACGTAGCGTATAAGGGAAACGTAGCCGAGTTTACTAGTCCGGACGAGAGTTGGGGTACATGGAGAATTAAAAATGAAATACGACGCGATTATTCCCCGTCAGCAGATGTCACCGTTGAGAACAACTACTTACGCGGTGATAAATTGTCAGAATGGTCTAATGCACCATCGTGTTCTGATCCAATTTGTAGACACAAGACGGTTTATTTAAGCGGCTGTGGCGGGTCAGGAAAGACGACTCGGGCAATTGAATTATTTCGAACGCGGGCAAGTATAATCGTGCTTACACCGACTCATAGACTAGCGCGAGAGATAAAACAACGAAATGTTGACGCCGTTACTTATCACAGCTTCTTTCGATACAGCGGCGGTGAGTGGACTCCTGATCGAATGGGTGAAAAATTTATTCCCGACATTATCATCTGGGATGAGATATGTACTGTTTCGTTAGATACTTTACAAATGTTTCTTGAGTGGTTGCTGCGCGCGAATACAGCGGTAATCATGTGTGGGGACCATGGCCAACCACCACCATTTGTCGGCGAGGGTCCACATGATTGGTTAAGGGGTTTTGTGGACTATTATGAAGAAACCGATACTGATTACCGAGCACTTGATGAACAACTGCGCGAGGTTAAGAAATTAATCAGATTACAGCCGGATAGAATTCAATGTGAAATAATTCGCGAGGTGATTCCGGAAACGCCGTTAAATGAATTCTGGGAAACATGGAGACCAAACGATTTGATTGTAGCGAGTAGAAAGATAGTCAGAGACACACTTCAGCGGAAGTTGTTTACGTTGCATAAGGAAAAGTTTCCAACGCGTCCAGTGCCGTTATGTTATAGACCCGCGGACACACGGCGGCAGAACATTGAAGTTGAAATTCCAGGCCGGACAGAAAAACAAATTCTCGTGCTGAATGATATCGTGCTCGTTGATATCAGCGTCGTCGAGGACGCGCTACGTGCTGATAAATCCCCGTGGACGCTAGGATACGCAACAACAATACATTCCTCGCAGGGACTAACCATCACGGACACAATTGTTTGGATAGTTGATAATCGCATCGAATGGTCGAATCTAGTCTATCTTGCAGTGTCCAGAGTACGAAGGATAAATCAGCTTCGAAGAATTGTTATTGACGAAGCCACCGACGAAGCCGGCGACAAAGTCACCATCGATGCAAGCGTCATTGATAGAAAACTCTCAGGTTACCGCCAACAGGATAAAAAAAAACAGCGGCGTTTTGATATTGATGCCGAATTAATAATCTCGCTACGACAACAACAGAATAATCACTGCGCGAGTTGCAATTGTATAATGAGTTGGCGTTATTCGGATAAAGACACTCGCCAATTTACCGTGGATAGGATCGATAACAGTCTCGGTCATGTCAAAAACAATGTGAGGTTGACCTGTCTTGAGTGTAATAGACGCAACGGCGCTAGTTAAGACCACGCGGGGGTAATTGAGTATCGTTAGGTATCACTTGTAGTTGCTCGCGTGTAAATCCGCGCTGAGGAGCAATTGAATCCAGTCTATAGATCGGTGGTCTACCAGTTGATCGTGTTATCGTTGATATGTTATGTGTGGTAACACTCCAAATAGGATCGGTAGCCCTTTTTTTACCGCCTTCAAGCTCTCCTGGTTCATATAGATATCTAACAGTGACATCGCCAAGAATCGGCTTAGAAACGCTATTTATTTTTAATTTTCCAGGTATATACTCGTATTTAATCGCGTCGCTGGGCTTCATGTTGATTACTCGGGTAATCTCGTTATTTAACGCTGCAATTACACCTGGCAACCTTTTAACCCATTCACGAGATCGTTTTTCTTGGATGAATTCCTTCGCGTATTGATATCCAAATAACCGTTCAGCGAGAGTCCGATTGAATCGTTCAACAATTGCCTGATCACGATGTAGCGCAGTATGACCTCGTCGTATCGCGACGCTATGATGTTTCAGCGTTGATAAAACAGCGCCGCGAAATTCACTACCAGGATCAACTTGTAATAGATTTGGCCAGCGCAGAGGACCTCTTCGATAAATCCGCTCAAACGCATCGGCTACTTCAGTTGCTGACTTTGTTTTCAATGGTTCCGCTTGTTTGTATCGACTCGCAACATCAACTACGGTTAGCGCGTATTTGTAACCGTTGTCATGCGGCAGAAATAGTATATCAGCCTGATGAACTTCATTAGGTACGCTGACATCAAAGCGCGAGAAGTTGATTTGTTTAGGCGGTGGTAGATAGATTTGCCATATAGCCTGTTTGGATAACCAATTAGCCGCAGTGGTCTTTGTTACCTTTGCAGCGCTTGCAAGCTTACCAATTGCGGCCTTCCCCTTCCAGTATCCTCTCGGAGAATAATAGATGGAATCCATCGTTTTTCTTGGATGATTGATATTAATTACCAGCGCCAATCATTAATTTACCTTTCATAGCCGATTTTACCAACCATGAGGCCAATTTTTCTTTGACGGATTTATCAGGAATAGCATTTAATGCGTGAATTAATTTTACATCCGCGATATGACGCTGTTGCAGATCGCTACTTTTGTAAGCAACATCATGAGCATGACACGCCTTATCGATAGCGTTTATTGGATACTCACCGGGTTTGGGCTGATTTTGATCATCGAGTCTAATATCTAATCGTGTTCCGGGGCCACAGTAGTTATATCCTGGGAGGTGTTTTTCTCCTGGATACTTTGCCCACGGTGTTCCGGGGAGTTTTGCCAATTTGGCTGCGATGTCACCTCCTCGCTTTTTTTTAAAACATCTCCGGGTCTAATAGAAATAAATCTAAATTTCTTTGTACCGCATTGTACACACTTACCAGTAAGCGCCGATCTGTTATTTCTTGTCGTAACGGTTGTCATATCATTTGTGCCAGTACGCACTCTACACTTCACACAATATAGATCCATAATTTATGTATAGAGATATGAATATAATTGATTTTTCGGCGACTAAAACAAGAGAACCAGTTAAGCATGTTGCAGCGTTACCAAACTCGATCCGGATGATTATCATCGGACCATCTGGATCCGGCAAGACGCAATTGTTACTCAATTTAATAATGAGATGGATGAAGTGGGATAAGTTGTATTTGGTTGCTCCTAGCGTAGATGATCAACGATGCTACGAGGTGTTGAAAGATTTCAACGAGAATGCATCAGCGATCGCTAAAAAAAATGTTATTGAGTTTATTACGGATATCAATGATGCACCGGGTATTGATGATATTGATGGCGACGTTAACAATCTAGTCGTGTACGATGATGTTATGTTAGACAATCAAAAGAACCCAGCTAGGATATTTTCCAGAGGCAGGCATAAAAACACTGACGTGATATATGTCACTCAACGATACACTCAGATTCCAAAAGTAATCAGAGATAACTGCAATATTCTTGCTGTATTCAACGGCGTTGATACACACACGCTACGAAATATTTGGCAGACATGGTGCGGCGGTGACATGGACTTTAATGTTTTTCGAAACTTTTTTAGTCATGCTCAGTCGACCCCACATGGATTCATAACGATAAATTTACATGATCCTCGGACACGATATCGTATCGGACTTGACCAAATATTCGGTTAGTTGTAAATAATTTTCATTGTAAATAACCACTTAGCAGCAGAGGGGGCGATGACATCGACGCGGTCGTCGATGTGCTTACCGGACGCTGACGACGCTGGGGATCGGCGCGCAGAAGGTGTTAATTAAACCAAATGACGACGCGACGATCCCCCAACGACGTCGTCGTTTTTTTTTTACCAGGCGCTGACGACACTAGATCGTTGAGTTGCAGAAAGTAATAATTAAGCAAAATAACGATTGGACAAAATGTCCGATTCGCCCCCTCTGCTGCTCTGACTGCATGTATTTGTCTCTTTTTTGTTGAAAATGAATATACTTCAAAGAAAGGCGTGTTCGATTTCACTAGATGAACAAATCAGCCTTTTGCATTCGTTATCTTTCATCTGCTTAAACTGAAAGTCCCTCTCACGGTTTTATGCATATTTTATTGCACAATGCAAGTTGAAAATTGGTGGCAGTGGGACATACTGGTTGGATCTTGGATCTGTATCCGATATGGATTTTTAACGTAGCTTTAACAAGTTTCGAGTCATGCCACTACGAGGTCTACCGTGAGGCAGTTAGCAGAGATGTCTGGTACTGGGGCATCATGCCGCGAACATGTAGCATGATGTCCCACTCAGTCACATTATTCCGACACCAGGCCGACCAGTCCTAACACTAACCTCTTAATGCTGAGCGCCTAGCGAGGCGGCTGTTAGTACCATTTCTACAAGTCTTTGGTATGACTCGGCCGGGGTTCGACACAGTGCAGGCATCGTGGGGAGAGAGAGAGAGATGAGCAATGAGTCCCTAGTATATATTAGAATGCATGTAAATTTAGACACGTGTGTAAATCGTTAATATCATTACTTTAACATTACAAAGTTATAAGGTTCTATAGAAACTAACGACAAAATAAATATAATCAAACTAACAGACTGCAAGTATGACTCAAAGCAAACTATCATTTAACAACAACAGCCCATTCAGAGATGATTCAATATGTAATGTTGCTTATTTTAAATTTTTATTAAGTCCTTGTTCTTCAATTTAAATGATACTTTCAGGGCAATATATTTTAAACTGTCAGCACGATACACACCTGTGGTTTTCTCTTTGAAAAGATCGTGAAATTGTCAGTTGATTCACGCACCATTAAATGTATATATATTATACTGTCTATAATCTAGTGATAGATTACTATAAATGACTCTAATCTGTTCTCGACCTGTATCACTCACGTGTGATCCCGGATCTAGGGAATGGACGTGCATTGTGTTTCATTGAAATTTTCTTGTATACATATTGGAACAGACTTTCTTTAGTGCATCCGTTCTTAAATTAATGGTATCAATTTCGTCAATTATATTCGTCAATCCAAACTTTCTATATCAGACCATGTATCTCTTCTTTGCCCCGCACACACGCAATCTGTCTACTTAATTTTCTCGATAGTTAGTGATAAATAAACTTAAACAGATATACATATACAATACCATACATACATATACAATACCATACATACATATACAATACCATACATACATACATACATACATACATATACAATACCATTCATACATATACAATACGATACAAACGTTAAGCAGTTGAAACCTGTTAAGACGAATAATACATCAAAACTAGCGCAACCGTTATGACATGCAATCCCAAATCTCTACCCTTTTTACTGAATATTTAAATCTCTACCCCCAGCCACCGTTGAACATCGACCCAGGGCTTACAACTCAAAATCCGTCCCATATAGTATGCGTCTTCCTGCTGTGATAAGAAGTCTAAAGTCAGAGAATGTTTTAAAATGTCATTTCAACAGATTTCTTTTACAATTGACCTTTGCCCCTGTCATATGAACCCCAGCTGTGGAGGCCGAAGATACTAACCTCTCTACGACGGTTGCATCATTGGCAATATAACAAAGATTCGCGAATTTCCACTCGTCCGTTTAAGATGAGATGTAGTAACGGACAGACGGATGGACGGATGGCCAGACGAACAAACAAAGAATATCATAATATCCCCCAGCGCATTTTAAATGCGGATTTATTTTAGAAAATGCGTCAAAAATGCGGTGTTATCATGGGTACGATAGTTAAAAAACCTCTCGGATAATCGAATACACCGACCATTAATTGGCATAATTGTTTCATTTAAGGTCAGATTTTCTTTCCTGATCAATGTGGTGACATTTTCATACAAACGAGACGGGAAATGTTGAAATAAAAAGATTCGAAGATTCGAAATAGTATTCTGGTAATTCACTACTTTTTGTGTGCCACATTTTCACAGATTTTGTGGAATTTCTTTTAAAATACAAATTTAATGATCAAATCAGCAATGATCCTTTTGTGTAAACAACACAACCCCTTCTCCAACCCGTGAATTTCGCATCCAACTAAAGTACCATTTTTGATATATAAAAAGAAATCAATAAATAAACTGCATGATTCTATTTCAACTATTGAACAACCCCAAAATACGGGGGTAGAGATAAAATATGCGTGCAGTTAGATTGGTCAGTGTGATACTGGACTTCCACGCTATTTTTGAGTGGCAAGCGCCATCCTCATGGGAGAGATCAGTCGACTACAGGGCTAATTTTCAGAATTGAAATTATTATTTTCTCAATCATTTATCTTCGAGATCATTTCAGGTATTAGTCATAAGTCGCTATTCATTCATTAGCCTAGGTGATCAACTCGGTATTCGTCATTATAGCACCTTTTACGCATACGCAATCATGAAACTGAATTGCTTTTTTCGCGACTATTGTGTCCCATAATAGCATAACAGAAAAGATTTTCTAAACTTTCTAAACACGATTTAAATGAAAACGTAAATTACGAAGGGTTTGAGACTATGAATAAAATCCGAGTAAACCGCATGTTTTCACTTACTGGAAATAGAACTTTGACTGGTATCGAAACATCACTCTGATATCGTATCTAATTAATTAGATACTATATATAGATACTTGCAACGCTGCAGATTCTACATATGATCGTTGCAAAGGTGGCAAATAACAGTACAATTTGAACTTATCTCAATCGCATCAACTCACATTAATACTAATATTTGCATCACTTAGTCTGAACGTTTCTATTAAACCTTTGTTGTCCTTCCTTTAATATAAGCAAATGAGTTCCAGTGTGTGTGTGTGTGTGTGTGTGTGTGTGTGTGTGTGTGTGTTTAGGATTTTTAACGTAGCTTTAACAATTTTTCAGTCACATCACTACGATGTCTACAATGTGGCAGTTTATAGTGATGTCTAGCACTGGGACATCATGCCGCAGACACGTAGCATGATGTCCCACCCAGTCACATTATCCTGACACCAGGCCAACCAGTCCTAACACTAACCTCTTAATGCTGAGCGCCAAGCGAGGTAGCTGTTAGTAGCAATGTTGTAAGTCTTTCGTATGACTCGGCCGGGGTTCGAACCCACGACCTCCCGCTTCCGAGGTGGACGCTCTAACCACTAGGCCACCGGAGCGGTCAGTTCCAGAGAGATAATGAGCAGAAGTGTTTTTAACAGAATTGCATCAGAACAGTCGTTATTTTAAAAGTGAGTCAACCAATATTCAATTTTAATAATTATATAATAATTTACCCGACAAAATACGGCATTTGCAAAATTCGACCCTTTATTAAACCTTTAATGAAGCATATTAATTCATTGAAGCCATGACGTAATTTTCTTATTATGCGAAATTTAAAATGAAATCTTTGTTGTACATCGACCTCAATCACAATACAATGTTACATCGATGTTAAAAGTTTCAACCCATTATAAAATTATTATCCTTTCTGCTCAAGATAGTGCGAAAATAGGCTTGCATCAGGTGATTAGATACATGGGCACAAATGTTTCTCTTATTTTCGTATGGCAAGAAAAGAAGGCAGCGAGTCTTTAACTCTAATATAATAATCAAACTTGTAAGAACTTTTATAGGCATATGATTCAACAGTCATAAATAAGAATCCGAGTCAAACAGTAGATCACTTTTCAAATAAACAGCCGTGATAAGTGGAGTCTGAACCTTTTTATCGCAGCAATTCATCTTCGCTTTTGATGTCTTTCGTATTGCTTCATTTGACTGAGGTTGTATATATATTACAGAAATAAATTTACCTCTCATTGTGGTTTTATAATTCATGGTAATATATAGATGACCCCTATGGGGTGACACTAAGAAACAAGCATTTCGGAACGTGCCCCATGCTGCTATTCTGGTCTATTCAAAGGGACGGTATAAATTTAATCTCTGAGACCGCAACAGTGATTCATCTTGGATAATAGCTCAGGTTTGCACAAACCATTTTGCTGTTGTGATACTACTGGAATATAGTATGTCATTTAGAGCTATGACTAACCTGTTAGTTATGTTTCATTTCAGTCAAAAGAACGATATGCAATCGAAGTCTCATGCATTTAGAAGGGGATGACTCGTATCAAGATGTATAGCAGCTACGTTACATTGTTCAGTATGCAAATTAGGGACATACAAAAATACGTTGGTTTGAAGAAGAAGAAAAAATAATTAAAGAAACCCAGATTTTAGACGTTTTGAAGTAAGAATCTACACCTGCTCTAGGTTATGGCCTCGACTGTGTAAAGCAGTCATGGCTCAGTATGGCATTATTTCCCTCACCTGTTAATTTGAAAAAGAGACTAATATGCCAGTTCATTTAATGATGGGCAGACATTTTCTGAATATATATATATATATATATATATATATATATATATATATATATATATATATATATATATATATATATATATATATATATATAAAACAAAATTCTGTCCTTGTAAGAAACGGGTTTATTCTGTATTTTGTCCTGAAAAAAACGTCTGTCAGACAAATTCAAGATTTAATTTGATTATTTTCAATCATTTTGTTTATTTGAAATTCCGTTTGTAAGCTATCTTTATCTTCCAAAATTATTCGTTATATTCGTCGTTACTGCTATTATAGCCACACTCACTACCTAAGCAAGTATCCCCGCCATAATAAAAAAATCACTTCTGCTGTAGTTGTCGTTGTAGTCATCGTCATAATAATTTTTCATCATAGTGATCGTCGTCATCATCACAATATCATAGCCACCATTACCACCGCTATTGCCATCACCATTACAATCACAACCAACATTTGTCATTTACACGAAAGCCGTTATCATTTATATCATCATATTTATCGAATGGCCATTTAAACAAAATCCCACATAAACCAAAATGAAAAATAACACAACAGTCCCAACAAAACAAAACAAGTCACTTATAATGGGAGTAAAATGAGTCAGGATGAATGCCACGAACACGTGACCTCATTTGACCCTGTTGATATGCCGGTGCATAACTGTGTGTATTCTCATCGTCATCACTATCTGGTGAACCATTAACCGCAGAGTCGGGAGACAATGGTTGGTTACTAACTTTCTATAATTGGAGTAGAGGGTCACGTAACAGCGCAAAGCAAACATTGGTAATTCGAAACGTTTATCAATACAAGAAAGTGAGTTGAATGTTTCTGGTGCTATCATTTCGATATCCACGCTAGAGCTGAATAACTGCTGATGATTCATTTAGCGTGCCAGAAATCTCATGTTACTATTAACGACATTAATCCTTATCTACGTTGTGTATACTTACAACAGGGAGTCGGGTTTCAAAGCTTTACCAACACATAACATAGAATGGACACTCGGCCCCATGACTTGCTTAACTATGTATGTATGTATGCATGTATGTATGTATGTATATTGTTGCTGTTGTTGTAGGGTTTAACGCCATTTTTCAGCACACGATAGGCTATACATGGCGGCCAGTATTAATGGTGGAGGAAGAACCCGGGAAATCCCCGGAAAGAGCCACCGACCCTCGAGAAGCTACTGGCAAGCTTTCTCACATACCCACATTGGCCGAATCCGAGACTAGAACCTACGCAGACAGAGTTGAGATGGCAGTGATCCGTACCGGAGAGCGCTTTAGACCACTCGGCCACTCGGGGCCCAGTATGTATGTATGCATGCATGCATGCATGTATGTATGTATGTATGTATGTATGTATGTATGTATGTACGTATGCATGCATGCAGATATTTGTGTGTATGTATGTATGCATGTATGTATGTATGTATGTATGCATGTATGTATGCATGCATGCATGCATGTATGTATGTATGCATGTATGTATGTGCGTGCTTGGGTGCATGCGTACGCGAGCGTGCGTGTGGATCGTTGGATGCGTGCATTCATGCATGTATGTATGTGTCTTCACGATTTAATGAAGTGTGCATTAATGCATGGACAGATACGGGAATGCTTGGATAAATATTTGACCGAGAAATAAAAATATTCTTCACTGAGTGACACTTTTCATGTTTCAGGGAACTAAGATAAGGTATGTATACATACATACATGCATGTTGACGGACAGCTAGATAAATAGAAGATATGCCGAAACGAAGGTAGGCATATTTACTGATCGATTTAAGACCTACTTCTCCAAATTATCGAAGATTTCATTAAGATTGTTTTCACAATTGATGTGAAGACGGAGGTCCATTTAGTTATATGTCGTTTTAGTTTTCCAATCAGAAACACAACCCACCCCACCCCAAAATATAGAAGCACCATTCACTTCTTTTCTGTCTGACAGTATTCAGCGTGACTTACTTTCAGTTTCATCCTCCTGCCAAACTCTTTCATAATTACGTTTGCATCTGCTCTAAGCATATCTCACTGAAGTAACACTATGGTTTAATGTGACAGAATGTCAGTTACTACAAGGGATCATTCACATTGCACATCGAACTCAATATTGTTCTGAAAAGCATTAAGTAGCATTGACTGAACTGGCCGATACAAGTATCAACCCTCAAAGGATTTCTAGGAGGACTTATTCTTCTTCCTCTTCTATGATGAAATGCCTAAACCGTACCTAACGATTAACAAGCGAATCCCACAGAAACAAAAACAAAATCCAAGAAAAAGATGCAGAAGGAGATGAGAGTTATAGTGAGATTACAATCCAAGTCAAACTTTCATAGAAGATAACCAAAGAAGCTACCATTTCACCCTACAAAAAGAGGTATTTTGCGACTGGAACGCACATTTCACTCCACCTAGCACCACACCGTCATTGGTTACAGACTCCTCTACGTCCACTCCGTTAGTAATGGTGCCGGCCAAACCTGATTTAAAGCAAGTAGTTCCCAACCTGATGAAGAAGTGGAAAGCCATCTCTAAAATGACTTCTTATCGCCCATCGTCGTCTTCCTTCTACTGCTCAGGATGTTGCTGCTGAGGTCAATAAGGCTGCACCTTATAAGAAGAAAGTGCAAGACAGTATATGAATATTACAGCTTAGTGAATCTGTCAAAAGAAGATTTGGCAAGGTTTAGTCCATTTAAAGCATTCATCTTACAATTGGTGCCAAAAGTCAAGCATGGTATGACGCCCTGTAAATCGTTGAAGACGAATTTCAGAATAAAAAAGGAAGTGCTAGGTAAGGGTTATTTCAATTCATATGAACAAAATATATTCCACCAAGAATTAATCATCACACCACCATCGTCTAAGTCATACGATTGTTCCAAAGAAGGGGAAACAGGCCAATATACCTCATTTAGTCAAGCATGACAATGTCTTCTCAGTGCACACCAATGCGAATGCCTCGATGCGAAAAGATCGTTCAAAAAAGCCCCATAAGAAATATTCGATATGGTTGCGAAAGTTGCTTAAACGTATTGAAAGGAACGGTTCCTTTCACCAAGATACAGAAATAGTGATTAAACCAGTCGAAGCAAAACTGTGCTCGTTCAACAAAGATTTCTTTACATACTGCCTGCGTCATTGTTCGTCAAAGCGGCTACTCCCTTGTTAAAAAATTCGATGGAGCTCTTTTAAGATGAGTATTGAGCTTGACATGAGAAGGATGGTAATTTATAGAAAGCTACCAAACCTTTACATCTGAACCTCATGATAAGAGAAAAGTTAACATCAGTCATTTACAAACGTTGGATGGAACTCCACCTTTGATTCATCAAACAGATTTGTCCAACGCGGAAATATTGCAATTATTACAAAATCTTCAGCTGTTTCAACACAAATCTTCAGATGAGACTGGTAAACCTATTCTGAGGGATTTAAGAATGTGAAGATGATCGGTCAGAAAGATAATGTCGACGTACGTTTTCCAGCAGAAACGAACGTTACTAAGCTGTAGTAAGGATACGCTTTTGGCGAAAGTTTATTACAAATATACACATGTGGTTGGCTTCGGAGAACTTAATATACTTGTATCATCCAGTCAAATCCGAGCTCACAGGTATAGGTTTACTAGATGTGAGACAGTAATAAATGACAACAGACGTATAAGTTAAATAAACCAGTCGATGCCATGGCCATCAATGGCAAGCCGATTTAGCAGACGAGTCTTGCGAGGTTGCAATTAGTTAGTTTTATGTCATTTATTATTTTTCAAAATCGTCGTGTGAGCTTCGTTTATCTTCCAAAACTAGCTCGGAGCTAGTGTGAGCATTAAAATTTCGTCTTGGAACAAAGTCAACCTATTTCTCAATGGCAAACTAACTAAGGCACCAGATTCCTCTACCAAGCATTTAAAATAAAATTCCAAAAACGAGATATTCATTTTTTACCACTGAGAAAACCTGTAACCAAAGTCAATGTCGTGGAACGAACCACTGTCACGTCCGGTGAAAGCTTACATTTACTCGTACCATCACAGTATCGGATGTGCTCTAAAAGCATAGACTCTACGCCATGTCGATGTGTTTGCTCGAGTGTTTCTAACGCCGACATATCCTATAAGAAGGAGAAGAAAATTTTAAATGCTGGATATATGGTTAGCGTCGAAATTAAAAATAACACGCACCTTGGACGAATGCTATTTACCGAACTAGACAACAAAATTGTTTTGCATGACAGGACAAGTGAGTGAATATTACCCTTCTGTCTATATGAAATGAGAAGTGATCAAAGAAGATTTTTCTTGCTTAAGTTACATCAAGTCACGAAGAAACTCGACGTATATGATATCGAAAACATTTTCGATAAAAGAACACGTCAAGAAGTGAAAGTCCGTTGGATTTGATATCCAGCCAGTGTGATTCTTGTCTTGAAGCTTCGCAACTGTTTGACTGTGGATAGGACTAGTTTACTCAGCGGTTGTATCGGTCTTCTTCTTCCCAAGCCCTCGTTGGAATATACTGACCGTAGCAGCATCAGTAGCAATGTCAACTTCCGTAACAATCCCTCTAGTCACAGCAACCTTTTGGGACCGTTGGAAAGTCATTTTTCGACTTATACACCGATTGATTCCTCGGAGACTAGAACCATCGAACCCTCAATGTTCGATTTGACATTACCTAATGCCATTTACCTGGATGTGTTCCCCAACAAAATACTGCGTTTTTAATGGCAAAATGTCCACCAAGGTCACACAGCTGGATAACGAAGCTCATAGGGAAGTTCCTTTGGTAGAATTATTTCATCCCATACAATTGTAAGAAATAAATACGCCTTTAGCATGACAATCGTTTCTAGACGAGCAAGTGTGGTTCAATGATAATTTTAATGACGGAGATAAAAAAAATACACTTTTCAATAAGCATCTATACAGTTATTAAATAAATATAATCGGGTTTCGACACGCAACACTCAGGTTATTACTTTTAATTTTTTTGAAACAATTTATCCATATATGGAATAAACTTGTTTAGGGCAGTGTTTGAGTGTACAAACATGAGAACCATCATATTATCTTGCAAATATCAACTATATTATTTTTGCTACAATTACTAACCAAACAAAATAAAGGTTGTCAAAATAGTTATCGATTTTATTGGACACATACTGGTATCTGAGGGCAGACAATAACTGGATACTACGTCATATGAAATTAGATGACTGTTTTGACCGGAAAACGTATTGATTTATAAATATGTGTACAAAAGGCTTCGATTTAAAACATTCCATAGAACCTACAAAAAATGATAATTAAATAAGACAAGCTATGTTCGTTTTGTAGCGAAACAGATGTCTCACATTTCCATTTATTGGCTGGTTGCTCTGTAGTTAAAACATTTAGATACAGCTGAGAGATAAGCACACACCTAGTTCATTTTGAACTTAGCAATAAATAAACAAACAAATTCTGAAGAAATGTTAAATTTGATTTTACTCACAGTTAAGACTGTATATTTAAGTTACATATCCACAAGCTTGGAAATATTTAAGAAAGAAATGTCATATAGGTACATTTAGAAAAAATATACAGCCTACAAAAACGGTGAATGCGAAAAAATTTAATCAGATACGGGAAATTCAATCAGAGATGTTAAGTTTATGTAGTGTTTCTTTTTTATGTATAATTGTTTGTCACGAAAAATCATTTAGAAGCTTTTTTAATTTGTAAAACATAACCAGTGTATTACCATATACGATATAGAGTGCTATGTCTTCAGTTTTGGCCGACCGCTCCGGTGGCCTACTGGTTAAAGCGTCCGCCTCGGAAGCGGGGGGTCGTGGGTTCGAACCCGGCCGAGTCATACTAAAGACTTACAGAATATGGTACTAACAGCTACCTCGCTTGGCGCTCAGCATTATGAGGTTAGTGTTAGGACTGGTTGGCCTGGTGCCAGGATAATGTGACTGGGTGGGTCATCATGCTACGTGTCTGCGACATGATGCCCCAGTGCTAGACATCACTATAAACTGCTACACTGCAGACATCGTAGCGATATGACTGAAAAATTGTTAAAGCTACGTTAAAAATCCTAATCACACACACACACACACACACACGCGGTTTGGGCTGGAATATTTCAGGAACTGATGTACTTGACAAGAATAAGAGAATAATTTTTTTAATACTGTTGTAGCAAAGAAAAAGGAATACATTCGCTCATTCTCTGTCTCTGTCTCTGTCTGTCTCTCTCTCTCTCTCTTGTGTTATCTACCATAAAAATGTCCATCGTTATGTACTATTTTGATTATTTTCAGAAATGACTAGACTAAATAACAATAATCGAATTACACTTTCATTTATTGCTTAAATATATTACTGTGTCTAAATTTGTGCAAGTTTGATTGTGGGATGAAACCCTGATTCACAACTGTGTATGTACTGGTTTTGTTTCCAGAATTAACAATTTTGCTGTCATTTATTTTAGATTACTGAAGAAAAATATATATTTAGTAATAAACAGGCATTAAAACGTCCGAGAAGAGCAAAGAACAAACCAAAACAAAACAAAACCACCACCACCCCACCACCACAAAAAAAACAAAACAAAACAAAAAAAAAGAAAAACAAACAACAACGAAACACTAATATCATTATATTGCATGGAACTGGGCAAGGACGTAACGTTGTCACAGGGACATAAATGTTGAATAATGGTGTGTGTGTGATTAAAGAGTTATTTCCCTTATAATACATCGCCGAAAAGAGTCTCCTTCATGACGCGAATCATTAGACCTGTTACATCATCTAGGTACAACAGCATGTCACACGTTGCATGATTTTACATCTGAAGAGAAAAATAAGTACACGTGGGAAGCACGGTCGTACTCCGGACATTAGGCATCGTGCTGTACTAGTTTAAATGCAACCATTCGGAGCTTGAAAACCAGGAAAGACCAAAGGAATTTTACAGGATAACACGCATATAAGTCCAAGAAAACTTCAAACAAACACCATCACCCAAATAAAACCATTATCTATTAGGAGTCTACATTTTTCTGTTAAATAATTTTTTAATTTTCATTTACTTCACAAATACTGAATATTAATAACAATAATAACAGCAATAGCAGCGACAATAATAGTAGTAGTAATGCCAATGCTAACTAACGGCGATAAGATAACTGAACAAATAATGTTTATATTTATGATTTGTATTTTGCAGATTCACATGTGTAAAGCTTTAAATCTTTTTCTTTTTTAAACAGTGTTAATTTACGTTCATCTATATTCACATATTTTTAAAGTAGCTGTATTTTTGGTTTAAAATATAGACTGATGATCGGAAAATTATTTCAGTGTATCAACCATTACTAATGCATATCAAGGCAAGGTCAAAAAATAAGGAAGTAAACGGGAGAGAACTAAAGTATCCCGAAGAAATGTTTGACCAGAGATGGGTGACCAACAATTTGTATCCTAGCATTAAAAACGTATTGCCACTAGACTGGCTCTAAATGCGGAGGGAAATGTAGATAAATGGAGTATCGTAATTCAAGTCTGACTCTCCACGGATTACCAAGTAAGGATTACCAAGTACACGGATTACCAAGTACACGGATTATCAAAAGCCCTTTCATATTAATCCATAATGATTGAATATTGGATGTCAGTGATAGAAATGTAGTATTTATTAGTGTCATGGTCATAATTTTTATAATTGATAGTGGCAAATGTATGAATGCATGATTATACAACACTAAGGATGGATGTACAAAACATAACAGAGTGCAAAACTTTAAACTGAACAAGTGAATTTATTTATATATGGCTGACATAAACATTACAATTTTATGGTTGACTTGGAGTAGGAAGTATGACCGTATACTCCGAAGATGCATGGGTTTATCTTGAGGGTGGGGAAGGTGCCTAGGATATTGTTCAGAGTTGGAACATTTTATTTTCTTGCCTGTCTATAACATAAATTTTTGTACTTGAAAGATACGGGACAAATGGGGCGCAAATAATCGCAGCAAGCGCAGTGCTGTGTGTTGTTCTGCAACTAAATGTACAGTTTTAGGCCAACCACCGACATTAAATCGTGCGTTATAGAGGTGGGGAAGAAAAGAAAACAGATTTTTGCTGAAAGATTTGGAAACGCATCTGGCAATACCTACTTCCATGTTACCTAACAGTATTATTTTCCTAATCAATACTTGTCACTAATATGTATTAGCTTCAATTCTTAAGTAAGTGGCGAAGTAAGACACAGTTTAACTTTGATTGTTATTCTTGAAAGAGTACAACTGCAAATAAGATCGTAATGTACACATTAGTTACATCATAACCTTTCCAAAGGCACAACTTACTAAATCTCTCCATCAATCTTGCGATTTGTACTTGTCGTTCAGTCATCAAATTTTACACCATAGATGATATCGCAAGCTGAATGATTATGAAAGTTTCTGTTTGAATAAAGGCTGATAGCGGTTGAACTGTTGTTGTTGTTGTTGGTTTTGGTGTTTAACGCCATTTCTTAGCGCATGATAGGTTATATATGGCGGAGGAAGAACCCATGAACACCCGGTAAGAATCACAAACCCACGAGAAGCTGCTGGCAGCTTTCTCACTTACTCATGCAGATAGCAATGAGATGGAAGTGATCGGAAAGGGCGAGCGCTTTAGACCACTCCGCCGCCTGGATCCCCCGTCTGAACTGTTTCTGGCGTAACATTGCGACAGGTTCCAAAAGGAACTTGGCATGGGGATAACAACATGTTCATTTCAGTCATTTAAAATGCAGTTAGACAAGTTGTTGAAGCTCGACGTTATAGATTTAACAAAGAGAATGATGTTCATTTCCTTTTACATGTAAAGTGAGGCTGTGACATAATTGTTCAAGTTTATTAAGATGAATACAGGAAACGTTTGAGAGTAGGTGATATTGAATCGTAAATGTCACTATCGTTTTCCTACAATTAGGAAAGGACGGTACGATTCTGGCTCGATCTTAAGATAAAAGTATTCATAAGTATGATAAAAAAGCTAATTTCAACCAATGCAAATTGGCCTTCCGAAGCAATAATATTTATGTAATGATCTGGTAATCAGACCATACATCCGATATCATTCGAGCGAATGACGAAAATAAAACCTGTGATCGATGAAGACTTGATTTTGTATCCGATGGAAGCCGTCTACATATTTATGTAATTTCATGCTAAAGAAAATCAGTCTGCACAAGGAAATCAATGTTCTAAATTGTTCTTTTGAAACAGACATGTCACCACCATGTACAGGTTAAAATAGTTCGCGCATATGTGATCTCGAACCAACGTGAACAGAAGTCAGATGACATTAACCGGTAGATACGAGCGCCTTAGAACATTCGGCTACACAAGCCCCAACCCTCATAAACCAACTGTAGAAAGCATTTGTCTAATCTAGATTGTGAGCTTGATCAAAACTGTATTATGTAGCAAGGTGGTGTCTGAATTGCGAATGTTACATGTGCCATGAGAATGCTGTAACCGGATACTGGAAAAGATAATAACAACAGCAGCAGCAAGAGCAACAACAACAACAACAATACTATTACTACTACTACTACTACTACTACTACTACTACTACTACTACTACTACTAATAATAATAATAATAATAATAATAATAGTAATGATAATAAATGCAAAGAGCTATGGAATATTGAAAAGGTTAGATTGCTTCATTTAGACAAAATTTAGACATAAAGCAGCGGGGGGGGGGGGCGAATCCGACATTTTGTCCAATCGTTATTTTGCTTAATTATTACTTTCTGCACTCAGCGGATCCGGTGTCGTCAGCGCCTGGTAAAAAAAAAACGACGTCGTCGTCGAGGGGATCGTCCGGACGTCATTTGGTTTAATTAACACCTTCTGCGCGTCGATCCCAGCGTCGTCAGCGTCCGGTAAGCACATCGACGACCGCGTCGATGTCATCGCCCCCCCCTGCTGCTATGATTTAACCGAATATTTGGTCAAGTCCGATACGATATCGTGTCCGAGGATCATGTAAATTTATCGTTACAAATCCATGTGGGGTCGACTGAGCATGACTAAAAAAGTTTCGAAAACCATTAAAGTCCATGTCACCGCCGCACCATGTCTGCCAAATATTTCGTAGCGTGTGTGTATCAACGCCGTTGAATACAGCAAGAATATTACAGTTATCTCTGATTACTTTTGGAATCTGAGTGTATCGTTGAGTGACATATATCACGTCGGTGTTTTTATGCCTGCCTCTGGAAAATATCCTAGCTGGGTTTTTTTGATTGTCTAACATAACATCATCATACACGACTAGATTGTTAACGTCGCCATCAATATCATCAATACCTGGTGCATCATTGATATCCGTAATAAACTCGATGACATTTTTTTTAGCGATCGCTGATGCATTCTCGTTGAAATCTTTCAACACCTCGTAGCATCGTTGATCATCTACGCTAGGAGCAACCAAATACAACTTATCCCACTTCATCCATCTCATTATTAAATTGAGTAATAATTGCGTCTTGCCGGATCCAGATGGTCCGATGATAATCATCCGGATCGAGTTTGGTAACGCTGCAACATGCTTAACTGGTTCTCTTGTTTTAGTCGCTGAAAAGTCAATTATATTCATGTCTCTATACATAAATTATGGATCTATATTGTGTAAAGTGTAGAGTACGTACTGGCACAAATGATATGACAACCGCTACAACAAAAAATAACAGATCGGCGCTTACTGGCAAGTGTGTACAATGCGGTATAAAGAAATTTAAATTTATTTCTATTAAACCCGGGGATGTTTTAAAAAAAAGCGAGGAGGTGATATTGCAGCCAAGTTATCAAAACTCCCCGGAACCCCGTGGGCAAAGTATCCAGGAGAAAAACACCTTCCAGGATATAGCTACTGTGGCCCCGGAACACGATTAGATATCAGACTCGATGATCAAAATCAGCCCAAACCCGGTGAGTATCCAATAAACGCTATCGATAAGGCGTGTCATGCTCATGATGTTGCTTACAAAAGTAGCGATTTTGCAACAGCGTCATATCGCGGACGTAAAATTAATTCACGCGTTAAATGCTATTCCTGATAAATCCGTCAAAGAAAAATTGGCCTCATGGTTGGTAAAATCGGCTATGAAAGGTAAATTAATGATTGGAAGCGGAGCTTCTCGCGCTGGTAATTGAAAACGCTAGCGTTAATAATAACAATATGGAATCCATCTATTATTCTCCGAGAGGATACTGGAAGGGGAAGGCCGCAATTGGTAAGCTTGCAAGCGCTGCAAAAGTAACGAGGACCACTGCGGCTAATTGGTTATCCAAACAGGCTATATGGCAAATTTATCTACCACCGCCTAAACAAATCAACTTTTCGCGCTTTGATGTCAGCGTACCTAATGAAGTTCATCAGGCTGATATACTATTTCTGCCGCATGACAACGGTTACAAATACGCGCTAACCGTAGTTGATGTTGCGAGTCGATACAAACAAGCGGAGCCGTTAAAAACAAAGTCAGCAACTGAAGTAGGCGATGCGTTTGAAAGAATTTATCGAAGAGGTCCTCTGCGCTGGCCAAATCTATTACAAGTTGATCCCGGTAGTGAATTTCGCGGCGCTGTTCTATCAACGCTGAAACATCATAGCGTCGCGATACGACGAGGTCATACTGCGCTACATCGTGATCAGGCAATTGTTGAACGATTCAATCGGACTGTTGCTGAACGGTTATTTGGATATCAATACGCGAAGGAATTCATCCAAGAAAAACGATCTCGTGAATGGGTCAAAAGGTTGCCAGGCGTAATTGCCGCGTTAAATAACGAGATTACCCGAGCAATCAACATGAAGCCCAGCGACGCGATTAAAGAAAAGTATATACCCGGAAGATCAAAAATAGATAGCGTTTCCAAGCCGATTCTCGGCGATGTCACTGTTAGATATCTATATGAACCAGGAGAGCTTGAAGGCGGTAAAAAAAGAGCTACTGATCCTATTTGGAGTGTTACCACACATAACATATCAACGATAACACGATCAACTGGTAGACCACCGATCTATAGACTGGATTCAACTGCTCCTCAGCGCGGATTTACACGCGAGCAACTACAAGTGATACCTGACGATACTCAATTACCCCCGCGTGGTCTTAACTAGCGCCGTTGCGTCTATTGCACTCAAGACAGGTCAACCTCACATTGTTTTTAACATGACCGAGACTGTTATCGATTCTGTCCACGGTAAATTGGCGAGTGTCTTTATCCGAATAACGCCAACTCATTATACAATTGCAACTCGCGCAGTGATTATTCTGTTGTTGTCGTAACGCAATTATTAATTCGGCATCAATATCAAAACGCCGCTGTTTTTTTTTATCCTGTTGGCGGTAACCCGAGAGTTTTCTATCAATGACGCTTGCATCGATGGTGACTTTGTCGCCGGCTTCGTCGGTGGCTTCGTCAATAACAATTCTTCGAAGCTGATTTATTCTCCGTACTCGGGACACTGCAAGATAGACTAGATTCGACCATTCGATGCGATTATCAACCATCCAAACAATGGTGTCCGTGATAGTTAGTCCCTGCGAGGAATGTATTGTTGTTGCGTATCCTAGCGTCCACGGGGATTTATTAGCACGTAGCGCGTCCTCGACGACGCTGATATCAACGAGCACGATATCATTCAGCACGAGAATTTGTTTTTCTGTCCGGCCTGGAATCTCAACTTCAATGTTCTGCCGCCGTGTATCCGCGGGTCTATAACATAACGGCACTGGGCGCGTTGGAAACTTTTCCTTATGCAACGTAAACAACTTCCGCTGAAGTGTGTCTCTGACTATCTTTCTACTCGCTACAATCAAATCGTTTGGTCTCCATGTTTCCCAGAATTCATTTAACGGCGTTTCCGGAATCACCTCGCGGATTATTTCACACTGAATTCTATCCGGCTGTAATCTGATTAATTTTTTAACCCCGCGCAGTTGTTCATCAAGTGCCCGGTAATCAGTATCGGTTTCTTCATAATAGTCCACGAACCCGCTCAACCAATCATGTGGACCCTCGCCGACAAATGGTGGTGGTTGGCCATGGTCGCCACACATGATCACCGCTGTATTCGCGCGCAGTAACCACTCAAGAAACATTCGTAAAGTATCTAACGAAACAGTACATATCTCATCCCAAATGATAACCCCAGGAATAAATTTTTCACCCATTCGATCAGGAGTCCACTCACCGCCGCTGTATCGAAAAAAGCTGTGATAAGTAACGGCGTCAACATTTCGTTGTTTTATCTCTCGCGCTAGTCTATGGGTCGGTGTAAGCACGATTATACTTGCCCGCGTTCGAAATAATTCAATTGCCCGAGTCGTCTTTCCTGACCCGCCACAGCCGCTTAAATAAACTGTTTTGTGTCTACAAATTGGATCAGAACACGGTGGTGCATTAGACCATTCTGATAAATTATCACCGCGTAAGTAATTATTTTCAACGGTGACATCTGCTGACGGGGAATAATCGCGTCGTATTTCATTTTTAATTCTCCATGTACCCCAACTCTCGTCCGGACTAGTAAACTCGGCTACGTTTTCCTTATACGCTACGTCAACATAAAACGAATCAACGGCTACTCTAACCGCGGTGTCGGAAAATCGATTTATCATCGAGAATAAATTGATAGCGGCGTAACCCAGCATAGACGCCCTCAAATGCGGGTATGCCGGGCTGTCTCCGTCGCTGTAGGTAACAACTGTACCCAACCTTGTTCCATTGGACAAGAAAGCTGTTTCGCAGTTCACGTATCTATTTTTCGCCACTGCGTCCTTGATTACGAAATCATATTCTGCGTCATCTATAATCAGCCGTGAGCAATATCGTTTGTAATCGCAGTTTTTTCCACCTTGTGTGAACTTACCGATTATTCTTCTACCGAGATCTTTTGCCTCGTGGTTTCGTTGGTTGAATATCCTCCTGGACCATTCGACGATATATTCCTCGTCGGCATCAATGTGTTTTTTGGACTCGTCAATTATGCTATCCAGACGCTCCGGTTCTGGTAACCAGACTTCAGTCTGCGCCCGATATGATATAATCGCGTCACTGACAATCAACGAAATTAGCATTTTACAATCAATCATATACCGTAGCAGCGCTATTGGCAGCCACTTCTTTTCAGCCATGTGCCTACCGATCCAAATATAACAACAGCGATGAAGTCCTGCCGCGAATTCAAATGATACTATGCGAGCGAATCCGGTTAAATCAAAATCAGGCAGTGGTCCATTAATAGCAACACGAGTCATTTCATGTCTGGGGTGTCCAAATCGTTTGAAATACTCAGCGGCGGATCCATACCCGAGAAAACTCGCTGGATAACAGGCAACCATATCAACGGAAATCATAGCGTCGCGGCTGTATTCAGTGTTCCATAGTCCACCGTGATAGTATTCCAAACAACTGGATTGTACATCCGGTAGAAATTCCTTGCGCGTTGGGCTCCACGCATTTTTCCTCGCTGCAACATGAGCCGCAACCGATGGAATCGTAAAACAATTTGTTAGCAGTTGTTCATCATGCTCTTCAAATTCCATGGCGGTTTTTTTCATCTTGTTGTGAAACGCTTCAGTGCGGTATAATTCACCGTTTGGTCTTACAAACTGATCAAAGGTATCAGCGCTGCGAAGTAACCACACTGATACAGGGTCGTTTTTACACAAGTAGGCAATAGCATCAAATAGTTTCCTCTCCGCGAGAAAACCGCCCTCTCCCAAAAATTCCCCCGGGATATACTTTACCGTTCTATCCCGTGGAAACACTGTGATCGCGGGCGTCCATGCGTGTTCGTTATGATCAATAATTTTGATTGGGGCCCCATTTGATTTGTACTTTGATTCGTATAATACTTCACCGGTTATCGTTGTAACGGTTATTGGAAATCTCAACGACGTTTCTAATCTCGCTATATCGCTGATGGTTGCTCCACGCTCGCGCACTGTCTCCTCCCACCGGTTGATTTTGCTACGTCGTAAATCAGTCAACTTGTTTCCTCGACACGCATTTGTAAAATGCTCTGTTACTCGTTCTGCTACACAATTTATCCCCGTTGACTGTTTCATCGGCGCTAGTTTTCCGATATCAGGTTTCTTATTTAACGGGTATATTCCATAAACAACTGCTGTTTCAGGATACGCTCGTTCATAGTATGGTCTGTCAATTCCGGTTAACAACCCCGGCTTGGAGTCGCGGCTAACAATGACTGTTTTCTTTTCGCTGAGAACTGGTTCAAATTTATCACGTATGATCCAATCACCTGATTCCACCCGGACAATGAATTTTACTCTGAAGAAATACCTTTTACCGTCAAGTTGTGATATTATCGTTGCTGCGCGGTTGTCGTTCATGGTAGCATCAACAACGCCATCAATTCGAAATGTTGACCAACTATGAGATGCACCATCACGCTTGAATTCATCGATACAATCGCGTATTTTACTCAACAGGGTTCTATCGTTTATTAACGCTTTTGGTGTGTCCTTGAGGACTCTATCGAAATTGAACTTAATATTTTTCCGGGGCTTAATTGCTGCTAATCTCTCGAACTCATCCATATAATTAAAACAAGTATTTAAATGAAAGAATATAGTATAATGAATCACTGCAAATGGTTGATGATTGGGTCGACAACCCCGTGCAATAAATCATGTAGAGGTGAATTCTGCGGGTACCATTTACAAAGCGTTCGTAATGGTTCTCTTGGTCCCCTCCCGTGCTTGGTTTGCCACGTCGGTGTAAGAGGAAAATCGCAGTTGTGTATCAATTGTGGCGGAAAGCGATACAGGGAACTAAAACGCTATTATGACAAGCGAATTAAAAACGCCGTCATTGACCCCACCGCCGACTTCGTCATCAAAACCCCCCAAGACTACGTTGAAAGATTTATAATTAAACCAAATAATAAATTAGACAAATAGTATTATTATACAAATGGACCAAGAATTTCAGCCGCATCCTGTGCTCGTCAATTACGAGGCATCTCGCGACGGCATTGTTAGAAACCGCAAACTGAAGAAGCCGGTTGGTACCGTAAGTAATCAGGGGTATCTGGTGTTTGGTGCCGGAAAGAAGAAGTACCATGTTCATAGGGCGGTATTTGAGGTATTCAACGGATTAATCGAAAATGGACTTGTGATTGATCATATTAATAATAATAAGACTGATAATTCTCTTATAAACTTGCAAGCTGTCTCGCAGAGTCAAAATACCAAAAAAGGCCAAACCGGTAAATACCCAAAGAAAGCAAAACCCGTAAAGTCATTTGATACAAGAACTCACGAGGAAAAAATATTTCAGTCGATGAATGAAGCCAGTAGATACTTTGACATTTGTATCGCCTCAATACGAAAAGTAGCAGAACGAGTATATCAAACAGCAGTCTCAAAAAAGACCGGGCATAGAATTCGATTTTCATATGTAGATACGAAGTCACCGGCGCCTATGGCGCTGACGAAGTCGCCATGACAATAAATTGTCCATTCCGGAAGAAAACGAATTATTAAACACCTTCGGAATTGATACGCGGGGGTTTCATTTTTTTTTATTTAAAAACAAGATGTTTTATAGGAATAATGAATATCGAAGACATCAATAATATATTAGCCGAGATTTCAAAATTAAAAAATCAAGGAATTGAATTATCTGATGGTCTCGACAGTGAAAAAATATTATCCGATTATGAAATTATTAACGAACAGTCGAAACGGGGGCGTTTTACCCTGGCCCGCGAGTACTTTTTTGTAAAACGATTACAACATACGATTAATGAAAACTTGTACCACAATGACGCAAATGCATTCATTGGACTATTTACTGCCGTTGAAATAATACGAAAAAAACTCGGACGTGTTTATGAACGACGCCGGGAGATTTCTAGCAAGATCAAAAACATTAGAAGGATTATAGACGAAAACTCCGGCGAGAAATTAGAAATTGCTTCGCAATTGCAATAATGGTAGGCGAATCACTTACTACTCGGCTAGCCAGAGAGCGGCTAGCGGCGCTTAAAAAGTTCATACCGTTACGAGACAGGGTCCGAGAGCAACTTCAAACGCGGCAGCAACTACAAACCGATTTTACTGTTGGAAGCGAACAACTCTTTGCCCCGGTAACTAAAGCGACCAAAGATGTTACGGCGGCAACTGTACCCGTCCTCGATGCGCTTGAAAAGATAGCGGCTCAGACCGAACAAACAAAAAGGTCTTTAGAAACACTAGCGGCTGCTGCAACACGGAGGCCACCACCACTCGCTATAACCGAACCACAAGAACCTTATGTTACAATGGCCGACGAGGAAGAACTAGGCGCCACCGCAAGAGAACCAGAAGAAGAAATACCGGAAGAAGAAATACCGGAAGAAGAAATACCAGAAGAAGAAAAAGAGAGGAATATACCCCGTAATGTACTTAAGAAGAGCACAATAGATCAAATTAGAGACCTCAGGGACAGGAGGGAAGAATTAATTGATTTTACTGCCTCCAATTTTGCTAAGAGCATACGAGATAAGGAGCATATCAATAGCGGTTACAAGAAAAGTATAAAGTCGTTAAAGGATTGGACAAGAATAGTGTATTTAGCGAGTAAACACGAGAATGCATTACTACGTGGTGATGGCCCCGATTACGACGCATTCCACAATAAAGTAAAAAGTAGAATACCAAAAAAAGGAAAAGGATACTCTGTTGGTAAAGAATCCTACGGCGTTACCTGTCCTAACAGTGTTCTCAGTGATATATCACGGCTAGAGGTACTAATCGGAGGAAAACGAGCCGGAAATAACTCTCCGGAAATAATCAATGAGGCCGCTGATATTTGCAAGCGGTTATTTACGGGTGGTATCATGGACGTTAGTGCGTATCGAACGCTCATAGACGAACTCGTGGATGATTAAAAAAATTATAAAATTATAAAATTATAAAATTATTATCGTTTTTGACTGTTTTTGGCCATTTTTTGCCATTTTTTGACTGTTTTTAACCGTTTTTTGGCCATTTTTGGCCATTTTTTGGTCGTTTTTGACCGTTTTTCGAGGGCAAAAACCCCAGGAAATCATTTAGAGAAAATCGATGTTTTTGCTGAAAAATCGAAAAAAAACGACTATAGGCAACAAAAAACGACCAAAAATGACTAGAAATCAGGAAAAAACCGGAAAAACCGGATTTTTATCGAGGGCAAAAACCCCAGGAAATTTTGATAAAATTTATTCCGGTTTTCCACACGGCGGTGGGAAAGGGGAAAGGGGTGATCACAATCACTGGTGATCACAATCACTAATTGAAAAACCGGTGTTTTTATAATAAAGATGATCATACACTACAACCACGATAAACCAGTACTCGTCTACGTGGTAAACTCGCGATTGCCTGTTTACCGCGCGTACTATGGAGATGGTCTCGGTAGCACCATTGCGGAGTTATTTACAAGAATGGCCCCAAAAGTAGCGCCGTTAGCCAAACAATTAGGAATGAAGGCTATTGATGTTATTCGTGATAAGGGTATTAGTGCTATTGGAGATGTTGCCGGAAAGGCGCTTTCAGCCGCGCGGGATAAACTAATGTCATTGGTGAGAAAAAGAAAACAGAAACCACCGGTGATGCCATCAACGACAGTGATGCCTGCAAATGTCAGTAAAGTAATAAATAACGCCGTGGAAGAAAAACTAGAGTCGTTGGCGACGACTCCGCCAATGGCGACTTCGCCATCCGCCGATGCGGCAACCAACGCGCTCATGAACGCGATAGCGGGAAGTGGTCTACGACGAAAACGACGTTGATGGATTTCAATTGAAAACATCAACATGAATAATAATAAAATGTTTGCGCGAACCGCTGATCCCGCGTTTGATATGGATGCCCCAGTGCGCAGGGATGATTCTGTCCGCGATTATCAATATTATTCTTATTATGCAGCGCAACCTGACCTACGATCGCGAATTGAACTTCAAGTCCAAGATACCAGTAAATACTTTCTGTGAAGCGTTTATCGAAATTGAGGGAGAACTCGTGACAAATGCCGCCGATAATGCACCATACGCAGATGACCATCGTGTTCGAGTTGGCTTCGTCAACAACGGTATCATGGCGTTATTTGAGAGCGCCAGATATCTTATTGATGGGCGAGAAATTGAATCAATAGAACGCGAGGTTGATGTTGCAACGATGATAATTGGGTTAGCGAGATACTCGGATGATTATACAAGATCGGCGGGCCCATCTATGATGTTTGCGAAGGACACCGCTAATAGCGCTGATCATCTTCAGTACATCAACGTGCTGGCGAAAAAAGATATCGCAGGTGATCAGGCTGAAGCAGCCAATCCAGACCGCAGAGCAAAACCGGACGCTGATTTCACTGTTACAAAAAGTCTTAACGATAATTACAATATGGGATTCGCAGCACGAGTAGGAATGTTGCAAGGACCACGCCGAAAGTTTTCATGCGCGATTCCACTCCATCACATATTTGGATTCTGCAGAAATGTTAGAAAAGTCATCTATGGGGCTAAGCATACAATTGCCCTGACGCGAAGGGGCGATGATAACAATGCAATATGGCATGCTGCTGGCGTCGCTGCCGGTAAAGTCATTTTAACTAAAATGGCATTGTGGATGCCGGTGCTGACTCCATCAGTTACCACGGAAGCACGATTGTTAGCATTTATGGAACAGGGAGGAAAATCGTTGTTGAGTTGGCTAATGGTAACAACTGATGCTAAAGAGGATAACGTCGCCGATACGTTTACATGGCACCTAGCATCAAAACAGGGTGTTTCAGCCCCGCGTCATATATTCATAGCGCTACAGAATAGGGAACGATTGGGCAGTCAAGAACGCAGCCATATGATATTTGATCAATTAGGAGTCAGGGATGTTTCGCTGAGAATAAACGGACAACAGGAACCATCCGAGGATATACAGCTTAATTACGGCGACAACCATATCGCACGTGTGTATCATCGATTACTGTCGTATATGGGTCGTGATCAAAACGTCGACACTGGTTTGCAAATATCACAACTTGATTTTAAAAACCTGTATCCGATTTATTATTTTTCGCTGGAACATCTTGATTTAACGAGACAATCCGTCGTTGATATACACTTCCGAGCTCATATAGCCCCGGGTAATGTTAATTATAGAGCGGTTGCTGTCATTCTCAGCGATAAATCAATGCTGCTAGAAGGCGTTGGTGGACGAATGAGAATCGTTGATGCGCCAGTGGAAAACATGTAATTGAAAACACAAACGCGTTTACAATAAAATGTCGTATAGTGTCGTCAGTGTAGAGTTGACTGATGGTCAAGTCAAGAAATTACGATCAAAGTCGGCTAAACAATGCGGAACCACAATAACGCTGAAGCCGTCGCAGATGGCGGGTGGTAATCATAAGATATCGTTGACGGCGCGTCAAATAAAACATTTCAATGATGCGATGAAGAATAAAAAGGGTGTTCAGGTAGATTTCTCGGCCGCAGCAATTAAAAACATGGAAAAGACCGGTGGGATATTTCCGCTGTTAGCTGCGATTCCAGCGTTGATTGCCGCGGCCGCACCAGCAGTGGCTAAGGCGGCGGCGTTGGGGGCTGTTGGTACCGCGGCGGAGATGGCATTAAAAAAGGCAACCGGGAAAGGCTACAAAAAAAAACGACCCGTAGCCGGAAAGGGTCTAAGACTACCGGGAACCCCGTATTCATGGTACTCGGGAAAGGGTCTAAGACTACCGGGAACCATTTATTGACTCAGGAGTCAATGACTCCCATGTCTAATTTTGATTTAATAGACGCCGCAAACGCGCTAGCGATAAAAAAACTTCAGAGGTGTTTTTATGAGGGATCAATTACCGGCGGCACCAAGGAATATTGAAACAGGCATAATTAACCTCGATGGGTCCTCCGGAGCGGGAACTCATTGGGTTGTATACGCGATTGATCCGCGTGCAATCGTCTATTTTGATTCATACGGGTTAGCCCCGCCAAACGAGTTCATGCGGTATATCCGGGCGTGTTCAGCCCCGGTTTTTTATTCCACGTTGCCAACACAGCGATTAAGTGACCCACCGATATGTGGCCGTGAGGCATTGAACGTACTCACGGCGATTTCATCATCGCGAAAACCACCTCATGTAGTTGTAAACGAATACACTAGTGGGGTCGTAGAGGCCCGGCGGGTTAATTAGAAACGCCGTTTTTTTTTACAATAACGATGATTGATATTTGGGGACGACCGGTTTCGGCGCTGAAGGAATCCACGGAAACGCTCGCCACCGATGACATAAAAAAACTAATCGAGGATGAAATCGCCGATACGTTGAATTTAACCAGTGTTGACCCAGGTGAAATAGTCGTATTTCAAGACCGCCAGGGTAAATTGAAATCCAGTAATGTGTCGCTGGATGATGTTTTAACACGACAGCGTGATGCCGCCGAGGACACTATCGCGTTGTATACCGGCGACGGACGACTCAAACCGGGTGAACATATATCGGCGGTAACATTAGTCAAAGACGGTTTTATAAGGTTGGATAGATCGGTGACCGAACTCGACGCGCAGGTGAAAAAATCTGCCACCGAGGTGAAAAAATCTATCACCGATATACAGCTCACTACCGCTAGTTTTTTCGGGACCCCGACGGTAACCGAACCGAATATTACAACAATAAGGAATACTATTTTGGATTTTGCAACGCTGTCGGGCCAATTTTACACGTTGCGAAAAAATGTTAACAGGATCGATGACAACTTTGATAAATTCTTTGGTAAAAAAAATACCAAGCTGGATGAGATTACAACAACTATAAATGATATCACTGCGTATGGACAGGAAATAAAAACAATCAAAACTGATGTTGCAACAAACAAAAGGAGTGTAGACGCGCATGAACGGGAAATAGAAATAATCGGCGCTAATGTTGCAACGATCATAAATAATGTAGACTCGCATGGACGGAAAATAGAAACAATCAAAACTGATGTTACAATGATCATAAATAATATGAGCGCGCATACACAGGAAATAGGAACAATCAAAACTGATATTGAAGCGAACAAAAAGGGTGTAGACGCGCATACACAGGAAATAGGAACAATCAAAACTGATATTGAAGCGAACAAAAAAAATGTAGACGCGTATTGGCGGGGAATAGGATTAATTAAAACTGATGTTGCAGCGAATAAAAAAGGTATAGACGTGCATACATATGAAATAGGAACAATCAAACTTGATGTTGCAGCGAACAAAAAAAGTATGACCGAGACTACACGGGAAATAGAAACAATCAAAACTAATGTTGCAGCAAACAAGAATAATATGGACGCGAATTTGCGGAGAATAGAAATAATCAGAACTGATGTTGAACCGATTAAAGACGGGCTACCGAGAATAACAGAGCAACTCGAAACTAATATTGAAGCGAACAAAAAAAATGTAGACGCGTATGGAGGGGAAATAAAAACAATCAAAACTGATGTTGAAGCGATTAAGGACAGACTACCTAGAATGACAGAGCAACTCGAAAAAATGAAAACACCTCATGGGATCATCGGCAGTGGCGTATACACGGTTCAATACGGATCATTCGATTGGACTCCTACGCGTAATGCAATAGATGTCACCGCAATTGTTAAGGGTATTTATCGATTGACATTGATTTCGGCGATGCAGTTCAGTATATCATCGCCGAGTTCATCCGGGTTTAACAATACAATATCAACAATCATCGACAAGGATACAATCGAACGGTTTATAATTAAAGCCGTTGATAGCAGTCTATTTAGGGCAAACATCACATGGTATGCGGAATTTGTAGTGGATCTAAGTAATTAAAAACACTAGCTCTTTTAAAATAAAAATGACCACCAAGGTAATTGAATCAGAGGTATCACCGACGTCACATCAATATCGATTCGATACCGCAAAAGAATTCTCCGCGAACTTAAAAACGCTTTCCGAACAATACCGTGCAAAAATAAAAAAATACCGTCGTAAAATAACCGCCATCGACGCGGTCGTGTACTCGGTGTCCGGTATAGTAGCTGGCACCGGTGTTATTTTATCCACGGTGACCACGATAGCCCCGATCGCTGTTCCAATCGCTGTCTCCGCGATGACAACAGTTGCTGCAGTCGCCAACGCAATCACTAGAAAGATATCATCGTGTTTTCAGAAAAAACTCAACGAGTATACAGTAAAACATCAAATAGTATCCGACGCATACTCGAAATTATCCGGGTTGATCTCATTATCGATTGATAATTTGTTCGTATCCGATGTTGAATTCTCCACGATGGTCCAGTTGTATAGCTCCGCGATGTCAAAAATCGAGGATTTTTAACTGGAAGCCGGAACCACCTGGTTGCTGAAATTAGACACTAAAGACAACGAATAATAATAATGTCGCTGAACCCCGAAGGGTTTCAGTTGCTTCAACGGATCGCGGAGAACACCACTCCGGTACAAACAAATATGATATCGATAACGTCAACGAAACCCGAATTCAGTGTGAACTTCCCGTCGCCGGTTCCAGTGAAGGAAATAGCGCTGGCAAAATTGCGAATATATCACAGTTGGCCTAATATTCGAGCGAACGCATTTAACGGACAACAACCTAATAACTCGCTGGTTTTTGCACGGACAAATAAACCCGATGGGACCCCAAACTGGGAGGAGGTTACAATACCAACTGGGTCATACCAAATAGAGCAAATCAATAAAGAATTTCAACGCAGGATAAAATCGATCACAGGAAAAGAATCAAAAATCGCTATTAGGGTTCATGAACCGACGTTATCGTCGACGATTGAAATAAGCACACCGGGGTATATGGTTGATATTTATAACAGTTCAATAAGAACCATACTAGGATGGCCTAAGAATCCACCCGCGGACGCCCCCCCCCCCCATCAACTTATATCCTCAGACACGATAACGGAGATGATGGTAGGCATATTGCCCCGTACAACGTAAATATCGCATCGGTGATAGCAATCAATCTAGTATGTGATGTTATCGAAGGGAGTTACCAAGTGGATACCAAGCAATCAAATCAGGCTCAACAGGGATATATCCTTTATTCGTTTTCACCAACAGCCCCTCCGGGATTTTTAATCATTGAGAGTCCGATTAATCCGGTCTATATGCGATGCCATGATCGGTTTTTAACGAGAATTAATTTTAGAATTACCGATCAGTCAAATAACCTAATTGATTTACAAGAGGAGGAGTTAGTGATCACTCTGTTTGTAAGATCATAGCAGCAGGGGGGGCGATGACATCGACGCGGTCGTCGCGTTTGTTTACCGGACGCTGACGACGCTGGGATCGGCGCGCAGAAGGTATTAATTAAACCAAATGACGTCCGGACAATTGTCGATTTGGCCCCTCGACGATGACAACGACGACGACGTCGTTTTTTTTTTTACCAGGCGCTGACGACACCGGATCTGCTGAGTGCAGAAGGTATCAATTAAGCCAAATGACGTTTGGACAAAATGTCGGATTCGCCCCCCCTGCTGCTCATAATGAATTTTCAGTATGATGGTTTGTACAATAAAACGATGTATTTAGGATTTTCCAAAACACCATTCCATCCTGCCATTCAGTGCAATTATATTTAGAAATAAAATGTAACTCATAAATAACAAATCGCTTAATAGGATGACAGAAAACAATTTCTACATTGCAGGAAGAAATCGATAACGGAGTCTTTAGTGCAAACATAAATGTTCAAACGGTTATTGGTGGTGAAAATCCGTGGTCTAAATGGCGAGTCTATTACAATAACACATGGAATTACACATGGAGATATAAAACATGACAGCTGCTCAAAATAGTAACCACTACCATGTAGCCGTAAAGGTTCAACATGCTTATTTTCTAATAATTATTTGCATTTTATTTATATTTGCTTTAAATTACGTACAGAGTTAGTGATTCATTGTTTTGTAATATGTCACATATTAACTAATGCAACCGAACTGGATGCAGAAATGCACATAGTGGGCTTGGACACACACAAACCCCACTCCTATATCGATCAGAAAAATAACGAATTTCCCGTAGAGCTTAATGTTAATACAATTCAAATAAAAATAATTTGTACATAATATTGGTATATAAGTAATACATCTGGGGTAGATTTTTAAAAAAATCAACTTTGAAAAGCAGGTGTTTCGAGGCATTTTTGAGTCAAACGCAGTTCAAAAGTAGGGCCAATGGTCTGTACCTAAACTTATTGCCTAGCACCAATAATTCATATTTTGACAGTAGCACATTTAATGAAGGATATCAAAAGAAAAACAAAGACTGTGTTCTCAACTTTAATATATACAGTGAATTGTATGAAATGAACAATTGCCCTCACCCCCCCCCCCCCGTTAAATCCATCTTCTAGCCAATGGATGAATCCTCTCAACACATTTAGTACTCTAATATGAGTAATTCTCTCTTTCTCTCTCTCTCTCTCTCTCTCTCTCTCTCTCTCTCTCTCTCTCTGTGACTCGTTTCCTGTTAAAATAAATTGGTTGTCCGATACCTTAAAATCTGTTGATATTGACATGCGCTGTGAATGAATTATTTGATAGAATTCAGTTGACTACTGCGGAATATTTCAGGATAATTATCAAAGTATTGAAACAATTCACGGTTTCGATTTCGGTACCTATTACGAATTGTTTGAAAATATGGCATGACTCAAACAAAAAATAAAAATGAAAAGATTTGACCAACCTTAAGTCGAGTCTTTCAGTTTCAATGTCCTTCATCGACGCATATACCAGTAGTAAATGGGGATACCCTACGTACAATGGGAATTAGCATTACAAACCACCCTGGGACACTCTACGTACAATGGGAATTTAACATGGCGAAAAATCGTGGGTCAGATTACGTACAATGGGAATTAACATGGGAATAAATCGTGGGTTACTTTACGTACAAGGGAAATTTAACATGGCGAAAAATCGTGGGTCACTCTACGTACAAGGGGAATTTAACATGGGGAATAGAGTTTGGGCTTGTTTAGGGACAAGGGGAATTGAATATGGGATTTTTTTTTTGTTTTTTTAAATTTTTTTTAAAAGGGGTAGGCAATGGAAAGGCTATCTCTTTTCGAGAAATATGGCTGGCCCTGAAAAGGGCCTTTGGGTTTATGTTAATATTAATATTAACATAGATGGCATCTGTCACATCTTCTTCTTCTTCTTCTTAAACTCCTTCTAACTGTCGGTCCATACACAAGTACCCTCTTGAGACATCCTTGTCTTTCTATGTAAACTCTCCTCATCCATTGACTAGTATCTGTCCTATCAACAACAGTCCACTTGGACCTGACATACATGAGCATGTCCGTCCTAAACATCATGGAAGACACAACTGTGGATGACTCAACTGTGGTCCACATCTTGAAGCGACGAGAATAGGTGAATCAATGCAGTGAACTGCGCTTATTTATAGGTACAGGAAGGATTGAAACGGATTGAATTCATTCACCAATCCGAACACGCGTTACAAAATTCAGTCAGCTCGCATCCAATCCGAAGAGAGCAGGCTGTGACGTCACGTGGTCTATATAGATTCGTTATCTATGCGACAGTGATTCAACATGATGGAAACTCAGAAAACGATCCATTGGGGTGCACCAGCAGGAGAGACCGCCCAAGGGAACCCGGACTTACTTTCAGAAGAGGTACATTGGGATTTTGTGGATTTTCTTACCTCGCAAGAATTTGTTCCGGAACCTTCGTTACCTTCTTCATTACAGCAAGTGGAAAATTTTAGACAGAGACAGAAAGAAGAATTGGAGAAATTTATGCAATGACAAAAGGAAGCGGAACAAGCTTTTCTCCTACAGCAACAGCAACAGCAACAAGAAGAGGTAAGAAAAAAACAACAGCAACAACAGCAAGAAGAAGTAGCAGCAAAGAAACAAGAGGGTGAAAATCAAACGGCTACGGTACTGTTGGACATTTTAGCGGAGTTAAGAAGTCTGAAACAAATGTATCAGACTTCTTTATCACGACTGAAGAGAATACGACCTTCCCGAGCTAAACACGCCAACCCTGTGACTAAGCCTGTCGTACCACCCTTAGTGATTTCAACCCAATCATCAGAAGTAGGCCTTGGCCGTGGCAAAGGCTTAAGGCAGTTAAAGTTGATTGGTTAAACTCACCCCTACACCAAAATAAAAAGGCCCTTTTCAGGGCCACCCACATTTCTCGAAAAGAAATACAATTTCAATTTGCCAATAACTCAAAAATGAACCCCACCCATTTTACCCTTATAGTACGTGTCTGTGTATGAGTGCGTGAGTGTAGCTTCTTATTTTAAAATCAAAACTCAAAGACACTTACCTTATATCATTCATGTATTCTTTTCTCCATTTTTTACAATCCAATTCACAATTCATCACAGAACACTTTAATTAAAAGTTCATTGACTTCTTCTTTCTCCTTGTTTAGTCTCTCTGTTTTTTGAATTTCTTCACCGTTTTTTCCTCATTTTCTTCCCTTCTTCTTTTCTTCTCCTGTTTCTTTGCTTCTTTTAAATAGAATTGTCTTCTTTCTTCCTCTTCTTCCTCTGAAGAATCCCTCTCTTCTTTCGAAGAATCCCTCTCTTCTTCTGAAGAATCCTTCTTTTCTTCTGACTCCTCTTGTTTCTTTTTTAGGCAATCTGGAGACCAATGTCCTTTTTCTTTACAATAATAACAGGTATCTTGACTTTTGTCTTTTTTAGCCTCTGTTTTTTTTTTCTTTTTTGACGGTCTGGACACTCTGAAGACCAATGCCCTTTCTTCTGACAGATATAGCAAGTATCCTGACTCTTATCTCGAAAGGAAGGAGAGTAGTCCGTCGGCTGGTCTGAAGAGAATTTTCTAATGACCCCTCGCAAAGCTCTGATGAAACGTTCCATCTGGGTAGTCTCTTCCATCGTTCTCCTCTGTTTGAGAGTGAAATGAATAGTGAAAGGACAAGACACACCCTTTTTATATACGCTGGTTTGCCATGACTATAAATTAGTCTATGGTGTTTGAACTTGAGTCATTTGACGTTTTGCACTCAAGATGAAACGATCCTATTCATTCGAGAAGAAAGAAGAAGAAGAAGAAAGTAAGAGGCAGAAACGTGATCTATCGCCTCGTACCAGGGCTGAAATCTTGGCACAAATTCATGCCAGTGATTTTGAAGAGGACATGAGTGAACCAGAATCCGAACCCTCTAAACCAAGTTCACCACCCTTAGTCAACCCTGAAAAATACTATTCCATTCGAGAGACGGAAAAGCTCTCCTCTAGAAAATTTAGAACCACGGCTTACACCTACACGGTGAAGTTTAAAGATTTCAAGACCGACGTACCCTTGGAGAAAGCAGAAGGGTTTATCACCGAGATGTGGGATTCTTTGCTCACCGCACTCAAGCGACAATGTCAACCCAAAGAAGACGATCGCTTGACACTATCCATAGATCACGACGGTTTGAAATCCCCTGTTTGGATCGAGTTTAGCAGACCCGCAGAACTAACCCCTTCCAAAATCATGCACAAGATTGAACTCGTACAACAATCTAATGACCAGTTTGACATCACCGATGGTAAAGCCACACTGAAAATGGCTCACGTCTCTCTTCCTCAAGGGACAGGACGCAAAAAGATGTTATTGGTGGACGACATTTCGCAACACCAAAACAAGTCTCTTCCGAATTAACAACCCTCAAGACCAGATGTGTTTAGCTCGAGCCATCGTGGTGGGACGAACCTATGCCAACAAGAACGACACGGCAGAATGGAAAAGAGTCTGGAAAACTATTCGACAATCGGACCGAGCCAAACAACGAAACGAAGCAGAACTCCTGTTGCAACAAGCTGGCCTGTCCAAAGACACACCCTGTGGCATTCCTGAAACGCAAAAATTGCAAGATGTCCTAGCTCCACGATACACCTTGAAAGTGCATCTCAAGAAATGCGCGGACCTCTGTTGTTTCGAGGCCAAGATTTTAAGGACGGAAAATACATTCATGTTTATTATCACGATGACCATTTCGATACCATTACCACTATCACCGGATTCCTGGGATACAGATATTACTGTGAGAAATGTGACCGTGGTTATAATAATCGAGAGCAGCACAAACATAGTGGATCGAAATGCCCAGGATGTTTGGCCTCTCCACCCTGTCTGAGCGAAGGACCAGTGCCTTGTTCAACTTGTCTGCGCACGTTTGTCAGCCCTGCCTGTTACCAACAACATCTGAAGACGCAAGGTTCACAGCAGAAATGTGCTTGTCAGCTCCTGAGATTGTGCCCTACGTGTAGACAAGGCATACGTACCAATAGTACCAAGGCACACGTATGTCGAGGAAAGAAAAAATGTCACATTTGTCACCACATCGTGGACTTGTCACATTTGTCACCACATCGTGGACTTGGAACACCAATGCTACGTGCAAAAATACCAACCCCCACCAGAGAAAGAGGACGGTCACAAGAAGAAAGGCAATTTCATCTTTTTCGATTTCGAATGCATGCAAGAGACCGGCATTCACATTCCTAATTTCTGCGTGGCTCATCGAGCGTGCGAGAAGTGCATTCAAGAACCTATCTTCAGTCATTGCCCTCACTGCAGCAAGATTCCTGGAGGACGTAAAAAAATCTTTCGGGGACCAAACACGTTAGCCGATTTTGCCCAATGGGTCTTAGACCCCATCGACAAGACGTGGAGCCAAGAGGACATCGAACGTTACGGAGATTGTCATCGTCATGCCACGGTGATGGCTCACAATTTCTCCGGATACGATGGACAGTTTCTTCTCAGATACTATACGGAACAAGGCACCGAACGTCCTAAAGTGACTTTGAACGGAGCCAAAATCATTTTCATGCAAGTGGGACAAGTACAGTTTAAAGATTCGATGAGTTACTTGGCCATGCCTTTGAGCCGAATGCCTCAAACGTTTGGAATGACAGAAATGGCTAAAGGGTACTTTCCACACTTTTTCAATACGGAAGCCAATCAACATGCCGTTCTACCCCATTTGCCTGAGGCTCACTATTACGACCCCGACAACATGCGTACCGAACAACGAAAAGATTTCTACGCTTGGTACCAGGCTCACGCCTCGGACCCTTTCGACTTTCAGGAAGAAATGTTAAAGTATTGTCGTTCCGACGTGGACATTTTACGACGTTGCTGTGGAAAATTTCGAGAACTGTTCATGGAACACGGAGGGGTCGATCCTTTGAAAGAAGCTTGCACCATTGCCAAAGCGTGTTCCTTAGTGTACCGCCAACGATTCATGCCTGAAAACACCGTGGCTGTCATCAGTCCTCAAACGACCCACTTTGTCAAACGTCAATACTCGGTCAAAGCCCTACGCTGGTTACATTACTTGTGCGACAAGGAAGACAAATGGATTCAGCATTCCCGCAACGGAGGAGGCGAAAAGACCATCGGAACGTATTCGGTCGATGGCTGGGACTTAGAAAACCCCAAGATCGTGTACGAGTTTAACGGTTGCTTATTTCACGGATGTCCCGTCTGCTACCCTGACCGTGACACTAAAAATCAGCTTTTGCAACGGACCATGGAAGACCTGTACCAGGACACTTGTCAGCGACGCCTAAAGTTAGAACAGGAAGGATACCAAGTGGTGGAAATGTGGGAACACGAGTACGATCACCGTATGAAAACCGATCCCGAGTTTAAACGCCTCGTGGAAAGTTACCAGTTCATGGACCCGCTGAACCCGAGGGATAGTTTGTACGGAGGAAGGACCAATGCCACCTGTTTGCTGTACCAAGCCGACGAAGAGAAAGGAGAAGAAATCAAATACTTGGACGTGTGTTCGTTGTATCCCTACGTGTGCAAATATTGTTGCTTTCCTGTAGGGCACCCGCAATTGCTGACGGAACACATCGACCTGGTCAACATTCGACAATACGAAGGCTTGATCAAGTGCAAAGTTTTGCCTCCCACGAACCTATACCATCCCGTCTTACCTCACCATTGTCAAGGCAAACTGATGTTTCCCTTGTGCCGTACTTGTGCCGAAACGTGCAACCAGGACCAACCTTGCCATCACAGCCAGGAAGAACGTGCCTTGACGGGAACCTGGGTCAGCGTGGAATTGTTCAAAGCTCTGGACATGGGATACCAACTGTTAGAAGTGTACGAAATTTGCCACTTTCCCAAGACACAACAGTACCACAAGGGTGACCCTACTCAGAAAGGCATTTTCGCCGACTACGTGGATGCCTTTTTGAAACTGAAACAAGAAGCCAGCGGCTATCCTTCCTGGTGTCACACTCCCGAAGACCAAATACAATTCAAAGAGAAATACTACGAACAAGAAGGCATCTCTTTAGACCACATCGAAAAAAACGAAGGCAGGCGATCGTTTGCCAAAGTGATGTTAAATTGCTTGTGGGGTAAAATGGCACAACGACCGTGTTTACCCAAGACGGAATATTTGACAGAACCTTCCCGCTACTTCCAGATGATTCACGACAAAACCAAATACATGAAACATGTGGACGTCGTTCGAGAGGATTTGATCTTGGTCAATTACGAAGAAGATCTGGACTTTGTACAAGACGACCCTTTTGGAAATGTCATCATTGCGGCTTACGTGACAGCTCATGCTCGCTTAAAATTGTACGAAGCTTAAGAACTGTTAGAAGAACGCGTCCTGTACTTTGACACGGACAGTTGCATTTACATCCATCACCCGATTCAACAGCACCCTGACATCGAAGGAGACCGTTTAGGAGCCTGGACAGACGAGCATCCCGACGACAAGATTCTAAGTTTCGTCAGTGGTGGTCCCAAAAATTACGGCTACGAATACCGGGACAAACAAGGAGAAGTGCACACGACGTGCAAAGTGAAAGGACTGACTCTGAATCATCGTACCAGTCGAGTGGTCAACTTTGGGGTATTGAAAGAAGCCTTGCAATCGGGAGAGGATGGAAACTTTAAAGTGACCACTTATCAACCGAACAAGATTGTACGTTTACCCACTCACCACATCGTCAGTCGGCCCCTGGAAAAAATCTATCAAATCGTGTACCAGAAGAGAGTGAGACTTCCCAATCACTTTACGTTGCCGTACGGTCACATCGATATTGGTCAACATATAAAAAGGGACAACGTCCAAGACCAATAGTTCATTGTTCATTGAAGTAACTTACCATGTCGTTGACGAAGAAGAAACCAGATTGGTTAGGAGTCAAATGTTGGACATCACCGAGACCAGGGTTTTGATGCTTGGACACAAGAGGTGGCCCAGTATGCACGAGAGTTATTCAAGGAAAAAAGTTACTTTTCAACCTGTGTTAGTGACGGAGCCAGAAGAACCCGTCACCCAGGACAGGACTGTCGTGGACAGGCCTGAAAGACCCTTTCGGGAGGACACTTGTGTGACCTTACCCCCTACTATAGAACTGGTTAGAACTTTACCCAAAACATGTGGTTGTTGTACAGACACTTGTTTTTTATTCCACGTTCATGTGCCTTTTATTCTTGTACTTAAGCCTTTGGCTTTTATGTATTTTTGTCTTTCGTATTCATGTTTGAAAAAAACATTCAAAAAACGTGTTCTGAAAAAGTATATAAACTCTTGTCTTGTTTGTTTTCTCGTGTCACAAGTGACATTCCTCACACCATGGCTACCTCTACTGTCTCTGCTCCCTCTTCCTCTACTGTCAAAGTCATCGACGAACACTTAGATCGTGCCAGTTGGAAGGCTTTGTATCTTCGCCATCCCTTTAACATGCTCATTGCTGGACCTAGCGGTTCTGGCAAACCGAATTCGTCAAACGTTTGATCGAACATAAACATCATTTGATCGATCGGCCCCCTCAACGGATCGTGTGGTGTTACAAAGAGTGGCAATCGGCGTACAGCCTCTTGCGAGAAAGTCAAGGCGATTCCATCGTGTTTGTGGAAGGCATTCCTAAAGAAGACGACGGCATCGTCTCTGACTCCCGTCAAACCCATTTGGTCATTTTCGACGACATGTTAGGAGAAGACGAAGAAGAAATTAAACTGTGGTTCACGCGCAAAGGGCATCACCGTAATGCCAGTGTCGTTTACATCACCCAAAATTTGTTTCAACAAAGTAAAGCCCATCGCACCATCAGTCTCAATGCGCATTACGTGGTCTTGTTTAAAAGCCCTCGAGATAAATCGCAAGTGCAAGTCTTAGCCAAACAGTTAGGAACGCCTTGGCTGACTCAGGCGTACGACGATGCCACTCAAACGCCACACGCCTATTTACTCGTCGATTTGAAACCTACGACTCCCGAGGATTTGCGATTTCGTACCCACTTGTTTCACCACTGGTGCCAAGACGGAGGGCCTGTCCTGTACACGTCTCCGTCCTCGACTTCATTTCACTCCCCATAAAAAAATCTATAAAAACCTCAGACCCTTTTTCGTCTGTCTCACACAGTGCGAACATGACGTCCCTTCAGTCGCATCTTCCCGTCAAATTGATTCGTGCCTTGTATGGCATCAGTCGAGAAAAAAATCCAGAAACACGAGCTCGTGTCTTAGAAGCTAGTCTCAAAGAAGTCTTACGATGGTTCACGGTGACGGCACGTCAATTACTCCAAGGAATCATTCAGATTCCTCATCAAACCAAACGCTTTTTTGATCGAAACAAAGTCGCTTTGGTCCAACTGGCCGATCCCCGCATCGACACTCAAACCAAAAAACAAATCATTTTGAAACCTGGAGGGAGCGGTACTCTAGGAGGGGTCATCATTTGCTCACTCTTAAGATGGGATCCTAATGCCCCCAAAGTTATACCCAAGACAAAAGTCCAACGAAGCCGCAAGAAGAAAAAGACCAGGTCCCCAAGGAGAACTTCTCCAGTGGCAGGACCCTCCTCTGACCAGACACCACCACCACCCCGGAAAAAGAAAAGAAGCCCCCAGAAAAAGAAAAGTCCACAGAAAACTAGTCGCAAGAGAGGCACTTCGGCCAGGACGCAACCTTACACTCGCAAACCACGACCTGCCACGGCGGTGACTGCGTCTCCGGCAGCTTCACGTTTGTCCACTTCTCCGTTAATGACACCCAGAACTGAAGAGTACTTGGAGACGTTGATCACACCAAGAACTTCTCCGTTGATGACCCCCAAAAGAACTTCCCCAGTGGCAGGACCTTCCAATTTAGTGGCAGTGGCTGCTGCTCACAAAGTACCTTCTCCCAAAATCAAAGTTCAAGAAAGATCGGGCATGTTACAAAGTTTACTGGATTTGTCCAAGCAAGAACTGGCTCGATTTAGTCCGTTACGTACCCCTGCACGACGTGTCATGCCTGTCCTCAAACTAATACGACGTAAAGACAATCAGTGGCGACGCGTTCCAGTATAAAAAAGGCCTGTGACCAAGTCGGGTATCAGTGTTTTTTGGTGCTCCTGAAGACTCAAAGATGTCACCCTCCAGAAAACCCCAAGGAAAGAAAAGGAAAGGACTGCCACCACGTTTAGCCAAACATGGGGACATGTTATCTGTCCTGTCCAAAGCTTCTCCACCCCTACGAAAAAACTCATTCAAACAGCCTCCAAAGAGGTCATAGATACCGTGTGCGAATGTTGTTTGAACGTTTTGAAAGACACGATCCCTTTGTCCAAACACCAGAAACAATGCTTAGGCAAACATCGTCACGTTCTTCGCCAAATGGTTCAAAAGAAAATTCCCATTCGTCAAAAAAAGAAGATGTTAGTGCAACGTGGAGGTATTTTACCTCTCTTGTTAGGCCCCATACTGAAAGGAGTCTTGGGAACCATGTTGGGAGGACTGGTGGGAGCAAGATAAAAAGGCCTCGGAAGTTCCAAGATCTCAGAATCGACCCCTGACAACCCCATGGAAGGACGAAAACTAGCTTTAGTGCCTTACAAACGATGGATGGAATACCATCGGTGGCAAGAACAACACACCCCGCATTTACCTCCCAATCCCCATTTGAGCGAGATGTCCCAGTTACAACACGAATTGCAGTCCTTGATGGATCGCCAAGATTTGTCCGAAACAGAAAAATCGCAAAAGTACGGTCAACTCTTGCAACGACTGCAACTCTTTCACCAGAAAGCTTTAGACGAAACAGCTCTACCCACTCTGAAAGATTTTAAGACCTTGATGAAAAGTCCAGCACCATCACCAGTACCAGTACCAGTACCACCAGTACTCGTGACCAAGACAGACAAAGGAGAAGAAGAGGAAGGGTTTCAAACTCCACCAGAAAAAGTACGCAAGTTAACAACATCACCTACCTCCAGAATTGGATGGATTAAAAAGATGATGGCCACCCCTTCTTCCTCACAAGAGAAAAAGAAAGTGAAGACAGAAGTGAAGACAGAAGTGAAACAAGAACCGATATCCCCCGCTCAGACATCCTTCTCCTCTTCGACACCTATTGCTGGCCGCACACGCAAAGCATTGCAATCCAAGAAAATACCCCAAGAGAAAAAGAGTAGCATCCTCCAAGAGTGGGTGTCTTATTAACACACCAACCAACACAAAAAAATGGAAAAAGTCTTAGCCAGCATTTACTACGATCCCTCCCATCCTGCAGGTTACGCAGGAGTTCAAAAATTGTATCGTGCTGCCAAAACGCGACTGAAAAGTTTCCGTTTACCTCAAGTGCAACGATGGTTACAAGAACAAGCTACCTACACTTTACACAAACCCATTCGACGCAAGTTTGCCAGAAGTCGCACCCGAGTGGAAGGCATCGATCATCAATGGCAAGCCGATTTAGCCGATGTCTCTCATTTGGCCAGCTACAATCGTGGCTACAAATATTTGTTTTGTGTCATCGACGTCTTTTCCAAATTTGCCTGGGTCGTGCCCTTGACTTCCAAATCGAGCAGCGAGTTAGTGCGAGCCCTGCAACGGGTGTTGAAACAAAGCGGTCGTCACCCTCTTCGATGGCAAACGGACAAACGCACCGAATTTCTGAACCAAGCTTTCCAAAAAGAATTAAAGAAACGTGACATTCATTTTTTTACCACCGAGAATTCCGAAACCAAAGCCAGCATCGTGGAACGTTTTCAACGCACTTTGAAAGAACGCATGTGGAAATATTTTACGCATCACCACACTTTGAAGTACATCGACATGTTACCGCACCTGGTGCAAGCGTACAACCAATCTTACCATCGAAGCATCGGACGTGCCCCGCAAGACGTGACTCCCGACAACGAAGTGTTGGTGTTTGAGCGCCTGTTTGGTACGTCCCCGACGATTGCTGTCCCCAAGAAAAGTGGAGAGTTGGCCGTAGGAGATTGGGTACGCATTGGCAAAACCAAACGCACTTTCGACAAAGGTTACTTACCTAACTGGACGACCGAATTGTTTCGCGTCACTGGACGAGTGCATGGCCGTCATCCTGCCGTCTATAAATTGGAAGACATGAACGGAGAAGTGCTCAAAGGAACGTTTTATTTGCCCGAGTTACAACGTGTCACCAAAAAAGAAGACGACGTGTACGACATCGAAAGCATTCGCGAACGCAGAACCCGTAAAGTGGGCAAACGACGTGTCAAAGAAGTCAAAGTACGTTGGAAAGGATATCCACCCAGTTTTGATTCTTGGATCGACGCTTCGAAAGTCATCGACTATAAAAAGAAGTGACCATCATGCCCTTTCACACAGCAGACGCAGCTACGTCGACCACTCCTCCTTCACCTAGTTCTTCTGTGCAAGATTTACAAAAACAACCCTTGTGGGTGTGGTGTGGAGAACGTGTGCCTAAAACGCAAATCGTCTTTTTCTGCCAAATCTTCGTGGTGTATTGTGTCATCGGGGCAGCCATCGCCAATTTGAGTTTGCAACAAGGAGACAAACAATTGTGGACCATTTTATTGAGCAGTTGCATCGGTTACCTGCTTCCTAATCCCTCCCTGAAATTCACCTCGAACGGGAACCCCGGGAACCTTGTGTCCAGTGTCAGTGCCAGTCACCACTTCAATCACAACCAGAACCCCATTTTAGACGGAGACACGCCTCTGACGTCCAGTAACCCCTCGGACAGCCACAGAACTCTGGAATTATGAGTCACCAAAACCAATTTTACTTAACTTTACCCAGTGACAGTTCCATGGAGGTGTTTCCCAAGAACACGTTGTGCTGTTACACGGCCAAATTACCTCAGGCCATCCAGTTAGATCACGAAGCCCATTGGGAAGTGGCTTTAGTAGAAATGATTCACCCGACCCAAGTCCTCAATGTCCTTCCCAATCAAAATTTTTTTGATGTGGAAGTTCATGACGAGCAAATGCAACAGTGGATGGATAGCAATGTCAAATATGACAAGAAAACCCGCACACAAAAGTACACCACCTATCACTTGTTCATTCCCCCAGGCTATTATTTTAGTGTTCAACATTTGGTCAGCACCATAGCCTCCAGGTTTAATGTCGTGTTTCTGAAAGCTTTGTAGCATGTCAACAAAAATGTCACCATGGAGTACCACAAAGCAGCTCGTCGCTTCTTGATGAAATTTGAACGGAGTAAAATCCTGTCCATTTTATTTTGTCCTGAATTGTATGACATGTTGGGCGGAGACATGGACATGAGAAAGACCATGATCAAGAAAAACGAATTACCCATCGTTTACGACAACGAGTCTTTTAGCAAGTTATTTCGTGCCCCGGTAGAACTGAACCAAGGACTGAATTTGATGTTCGTGTATTCCGATGTGGTGGAGTACAACGTGGTGGGACACACCTCCGTACCGTTACTGCGTGTCATTCCTTTCAAAGTGGATTCTGCCACAGATGCTGACGAGGAAGGTGGAAACACTTACCACGTCCACCGCGAATTTGTCCATCCTCACTATTTGCCGGTCAGCAAGTCGTATTTGGACACGGTCAACATTGCTATAAAAGGAGATCTGGGACAAAATATTCCATTCACCAAAGGAAAAGTCACGGTGAAACTCCATTTTCGAAAACGGTTCTCTCACGACTCGTAAGTAAGTCATGTATCCAGTGTACCGAGGGGTTGCTCGACAGCGAGGACACGGTTTAGGAGACATGTTAAAATCGGCCTTTCGTTCGGTGGCCCCAGTGTTGAAACCGATGGTGACACGCGGATTGCACGCCTTGAAAGATGCGGCACTGACGCAAGGCAAAGAATTTCTCCAAAATGTCATCATCGACAAACAAAGCCCTAGAGAAGCCTTCATGAGGGCAGGCAAAAATGTCTTGCTGCAAACGGCAAAGACATTTTAGGCCAACGAGAAACACCTATAAATGCCCTGCACGCTACCGAGTCAGGCATTCAGCAAGGACAAGGCAGAAAGAGACGACGAAGAAAATACCCTTTCACCAGACTTCAAGCGAGAAAGGCCAAGAAAAAAAGAACCGTTCGAGACTTAGACGTTTTCGATTATTGAGAAAAGAGACAAAAAAATGATGCACCGAGAATCTTGCGCTTGTTCCAAGACGGAACTGGATCTGTTTGCCATGCCCCCCCACGATGATGACGATGCAAGAGTCCCAGTGGGTGGAATTTCACCCCGTCTCCTCACTGACCGATTCCGCTCCCATCGAGTTTTAAATCAAAGGACAGCCCGAAGATTACATCGATCTGAATAGCAGTTACTTGTACCTGAAAGTCAAAATTCTAGATGAGACTGGAGGTGCTATAGACGATGAAGCAGTAGCTCCCGTCAACAATTTCATGCATTCCTTGTTCAGTGGAGTGGACTTGTACTTGAATAACAAACTGGTCAGTAGCGGCATGGATACTTACCCTTATCGTGCCTACCTGGAAAATCTCTTGACGTACGGAATAGATGCCAAGAACACTCATCTCAATGCCTGTGTGGTATGGGAAGCTGACGAACCTACCAAGTTTGAAATATTGGAAACTGATGAAAAGAAAGACAACAATGATGGATTTGTAGAACGAAGAAAGAGAATCACGGGAGCCGACACAAGTTTAGAACTGATGGATCGTTTGCATTTGGACATGTGGTTGCAAGAAAATTATTTGCTGAACGGGGTGGATGTCCGCCTGAGACTGAATCGTAGCAGTGCCGCTTTCCATTTGATGGCTGATAGTGACGGTTACAGAACCAAAATCCTAGAAGCCAGACTCTACGTACGCCGTGTGGAAGTGTTACCTAAAGTGGGAAACGACATCAGTCAGACGTTGAGCAGAACGACCGCCAAGTATCCCATACGACGCGTGGAAGTGAAAACCTTCACCATTCCCAAGGGACAGCGATCCATGATCGAAGATCATCTGTTCCAAGGACAGTTACCCAAACGTTTGATCGTTGGTATCGTCGAGAATACAGCCTTCAACGGAGCTGCCGAAAAAAATCCTTTCTACTTTCAACACTTTGGCGTGTCCAAAATCGAAGTCAGTCGCGATGGCAAGACCTTGTGTACCCGACCTTTCGAACCTGACTTTAAAAAGAAGAATTACTTGAGATCGTACTTGTCCTTGTACGAAGCCACCGGACAGTTAGGAACCAATACCAGTCACGGTATTACGTACGAGGATTATGCAGGAGGCTACGCTTTGTGGGCTTTCGATTTCACTCCAGACCAAGGCAGCGACGAGGGACATTTCCACCCTATAAAATCCGGCCAGATTCGTGTGGAAATTCAGTTTAAAGACCGAGACCCTGATGAAACGGTGAACGTCATCCTCTATGCAGAATTCGATAATACCATAGAAATCAACAGTTTGAGAGAAGTCATCCTAGATTACTAGAAACCATGGAAGACTGTTATCCCTCTTTACCTAGTGGAGAAACTTTTAGTGTTGCATTGTTGTTAAAAAATGTTAGAGTTGTTGTTTAGTGTTAAGTGATTTTTGAATAAAAAAATGTTGTGTTTTGAAAAAATTGTTTGATGTTATATTGTTGGATTATTGTTAAAAAATGTTAGAGTTGTTGTTTAGTGTTAAGTGATTTTTGAATAAAAAATGTTGTGTTTTGAAAAAAATGCCTTTGTCTTTTGTTTAGCTATAAGAATGTTGGATTGATGTTCTTTCATTTCTTACTATCCCTCTCATGACACTCACTAAACGTTGCGACTCAAACACCGTGTGGAGGATGTTTTCCTTCACGTCCGCGCTTTGACTTTAAGAACCGGGTTGTTTCCAGTCTAACCATCCATTGTCGACTCATCCTCCTAAGAAGATGTGCTCCAAACTAGCTAAACTCAACGAAGCCTACGTGAATTTGCATAGGGTCAGACACAGTCTGATACCGAATCCAGAAGAAATAGAGAATGTGAGAATGTTAAAAATCACTGAAGACCTGATAGAAGAGCTCTTCAGAGAAGAAATGAACAGGGAAAAAGAAGAATGGACAGAGAAGTACAGACTTCAGAGACAGCAGCAACAACAACAACAAGAGCAGCAGCAGCAACCTGAAGCTGACAGAGGCTTTGTCGATTGTCGTATCGACACCAAAGAGTTCTTCTTCTCTTTCCGAAGAAGCAGACCTATCGCCAGAAAGTCTATCCTCAGAGGACATCGCATTCTTAGAAACTAAAAAGAATGCCATAGCAAAACAAAAAAAAATACAGCCCTTTTCAGGGCTACCCAATACTCTAGAAAAGAAATAACAATCGATTTGCCAATGTGTGTAGGTAGAGTAGTGTGAAAATAAACACTAACTCTTTTTTAAAAAAATGTGAGGGTATGTGTTTGTGTGTTTGTGTTTGTAAGTGGTTAAGTAAGTTGGTATGGATAGTAGATTAAAATGATGTCTTTTTTTGGTGTTTGAGGTGTAAATTTGGGGTTAGATTGGATTGCTTTGCGTATGTGGATAGTCTATTGAAGTGATTTATAAAAAATTTTAAAATAGTGATGGGTAGCATAAAAAAGTGAGTGAGTGTTTCTTTTAGGTCCGCGCGTTGTCGTTTTTTTTTGGTTATGATCTAGGTAAGATCAATTTTATGTTTTTAGGGGGATGTTTTCCATCACGTCCGCGCTTTCACTATAAATTGAAACTCGTTCGGCAGTCCAGCTACCCTTGTTGATTGATCAACACCAAAAATGAACACGAGACTGGAGAAACTGTTGGAACTTCATGTGCATCTGGAATATGCCAGGCGCATATTAAATGAACTGGCCGCGGAAGCCATTGTGGAGGAGGGAAGGATAAGAGAGGAGGAGGAAAGAAGAAACAAAGAAGAGGAGGAGAGAAGATATAAAGAAGAAGAGGCAAGAAGATACAAAGAGGAGGAGAGAAGATACAAAGAAGAGGAGGAGGAGGAAAAGGAGAGAAGAAGAAGAAATTTCAGAATCCCAGAGAGCGAAAATTGGGATTCTGAAGCGACATATCCTGCCTCTGCTCTCTCCCCCAAAAAGGTAAAAAGTAACTGGGGGACAAGATGTGTATGCGGCGCCAGGCCTGGAAGGTGCCACCATTAACCAGGTGTCCATGAAGTTCCAAACAAAAAAAACAGCCCTTTTCAGGGCTACCCAATACTCTAGAAAAGAAATAACCATCAATTTGCCAATGTGTAGGTAGAGTAGTGTGAATATAAACACTAACTCTTTTTTAAGATAGTGTGAGGGTATGTGTTTGTGTGTTGGTGCTTGTAAGAGCTAAGGTATGTTTGTGGGAATAGTAGATTATGGGTGTCTTTATTGTTTCTTAGCGTAGGTGAAGAGTATAGTTCGGGTTCTGTAAGCGCTCACGTACGATTGTGTGGATAGTAGATTATGGATTTTGTTTATTGTTTCTTAGCGTATGTGGAGAGTATAGTTAGGGTTTTGTAAGCGCTCACGTACGATTGTGTGGATAGTAGATTATGGATTTGTTTATTGTTCTTAGCGTATGTGGAGAGTATAGTTTGGGTTTTGTAACCGCTCACGTACGATTGTGTGGATAGTAGATTATGGATTTTGTTTATTGTTTCTTAGCGTATGTGTTTGTGTGTTTGTGTTTGTGTGTTTGTGTTTGTACTCGCTCACGTACGATTGTGTGAATAGTAGATTATGGATTTGTTTATTGTTTCTTAGCGTATGTGGAGAGTATAGTTTGGGTTTTGTAAGCGCTCACGTACGATTGTGAGGATAGTAGATTATGGATTTTGTTTATTGTTTCTTAGCGTATGTGGAGAGTATAGTTTGGGTTTTTATTATATGAAATGAGAAAGTATAGTTTGGGTTTTATTATATGAAATGAAAAAGTAGGGGATGTTTTCCTTCACGTCCGCGCGTTGTTTGGTCATGATCTAGGTAAGATCAATTTTACGTTTTAGGGGATGTTTTCCTTCACGTACGCGCTTTAAGTATAAGAACCCACAGTATTCGTCGTTCAAACCATTCTGCAAAGAATAAAAAAAGAAGATGGCTTCTAACCAAATGGACAAAATACAAACATTACAAGACGTTTTAGACAACTTAGGAATGATGGAGCAGATGTTGATAAGACTGGTTGAAGACCATTATTCCTATAGTCCCCATCGTGTAAAGATGGAAATTAATAACTTAAAAAAGGTAAAGGACAAGATTAGTGGTGTCATGAAAGAGATAAAGGAGGAGAAGGAGGATGAAGAGGAAAGAATAAGAATAAGCAAATGGAACGAAAAGATTGAAAAAGAAGAAGAAAATGAGAAGAGGAAGAAAGAAGAGGAGGAAGAGAAGAAGAAAGAAGAGCAGGAGAAAAAGAAAGAGAAGAAGAGAAAGAGTGTTGGAGATAAAATAAGAACTTGGTGGAGAAAAAGAAGAAATTAGAAGCAGAAGAAGAAGAAAACCCAAAGGCCCTTTTCAGGGCCAGCCATATTTCTCGAAAAGAGATAGCCTTTCCATTGCCTACCCCTTTTTAAAAAATTTAAAAAAAAAAAAAAAATCCCATATTCAATTCCCCTTGTCCCTAAACAAGCCCAAACTCTATTCCCCATGTTAAATTCCCATTGTACGTAGAGTGACCCACGATTTTTCGCCATGTTAAATTTCTCTTGTACGTAAAGTAACCCACGATTTATTCCCATGTTAATTCCAATTGTACGTAATCTGACCCACGATTTTTCGCCATGTTAAATTCCCATTGTACGTAGAGTGTCCCAGGGTGGTTTGTAATGCTAATTCCCATTGTACGTAGGGTATCCCCATTTACTACTTATACCACTATTGTCTACTTATCAATTCAAATCTCCATTACGCAATTGCCAAATCGATCTGATTATCAGAGCCTCAAGAAACCTCACCGTCTATACATTCCCATACCCACGTAAGCCAAGACATAAATAACATACCATCAGCTCTGAGGATTCAAGGAATATAATTCTCGGTTCAATCGCCTCCATAATTAACAGTTCTTTCGTAATTATTTAAAACATGTGACTCAAGAGGCTATATTGTTAGGAAAGACCACCACTTTCAAGAGAACATAATGAGGAAGCGTTGCCTCTGAGATCCACAAAGCTACAAAAAATAGTTTTAAGTCTTCCGATGATATGGCAGAACAACAAAGATTGTTATGGTGAAAAAGTTGTTGTGAAACAAATCTTTCTCGATAGCGTTTTCTTGTTTAATTATCAAGTGCAATATTCATTGACATGGTCTTTAGGTCACCCGCAGTTCTTCCTGAAAGCTTGAATAGTAAAATCGATGATATTTTCTTCCGTTTCATAATTTAGAAAGTAAATTATTCTAATTTCGAAGAAACAGATCGATTTTTGAGCAGATTTTTATAAAGTTTAGCAAATCGTAACATTATGTTTGGAAAACGTTAGCAACGAAGACGGTGGAAGAAACTAAATCGAAGGCGAGTTCATTATGTTGAATAATACATCAAATCAGCAATTTTTGTTGAAAATTTATACAACAATCCATTGAATGATTTTAATTTGGCAATGAAACATAGAATATATCTATTATATAAGACTGATATAGCCTTTGTGGCTTCAACGCATGAATAAAGTTATCAGCATGCACAACCCGACAAAAGGTCATGGGCTTTCTAAGGGATTATGGTTCATTAAAAAATCTGACCATGTGTTTTAAGAAGTTAATACTTGTTATCTTTATATTTTACTTTATATATATTTTACAGAATTTTAACACTTTTAGGTTTTATATTTTATATTGCCGTACATCAGTTTTGAATGCATTTGGAAGGGTTTATCTTCCTAAAACATTGTGCAATCTATTGTAGATATTGCGAACTTTACCTTGAAGTTAGTCCCTTATAGCAGCTATTGAGCAGAGGTGACATGAAAAGCTAGTTCATACATACATAAACTATTTATATATCATTCCTCACACCACAAACTGTCGTCGTGGATCACATAGTACATTTATTATTTCTCAGAAACAAACGTCTTACACATGGTTATATATATATATATATATATATATATATATATATATATATATATATATATATATATATATATATATATTACCATTCAGCATCATCGACATGGACAAGTAAGTAAACAATTAGAAAAATAAACAATTAATCTGGATAAACCGTACCTAGATTTTAATGTTATAAAAATCCAGTACCATTTGAAGCGTTGTAAAGAATCTTTACACCTTACTATGCACACACACACACACACACATGTACACCATACATACATACATATATATATATATATATATATATATATATATATATATATATATATATATATATATATATATATATATATACACATACACACACGCACCAAACATAATAAAAAAGCTATCCCTGGATTTTACGGGAGGATGCATGAAAACACAAGCATAATATTTTCTAAAATAATAATAGATATTATTATCATACAAGTTAGAGAATTGTAATTAGTACTCTACGTACCCGGGTTCGAATTTCCGAAGAGTACGAATTAAAATGATCTAAAATGTATGATAATGCGATTTATTCGTATATATGCTGGAAAGTCTTCTTACCCTTATTTGAGTACTATTATGTCGGTTTTCAAAACAATTCATTTTAGAAGGATAAATTCATACTTATGAAACTAAATAATATTTATGAAGTATGAACCAATGAAATTAGGAAAATGTAAAGAAAAGTTTTATTCGCTATGCGTTTTCACCGATAAATGCTATCATATTCTCTCACTTTTTTGTAATTTCATAGATAAACTATTTGATATAATCAATAACGTTCAGAAATTATTAGTATATATAACCAAAATAACAAGACATCGGAAATTTTTGAGAAATACATTATGAACTACAAACGTAAAAGAAGAACTAAGAGGCAGCGTGCCTTTATATGTCCTAAAACCTAATTAATGTAATGCTTCGGTTAATACGGACTTTGCAGCAACATTTATAAAGATATAAATTAATACGCAGCAGAGAATTTATTTTATACCAGCCAACGAACAGACTAGACAATTGCACCTTAAAATGTCAGGCGTGATTCAACTCTTTGGGACAGAACTGATTGCGATTATAAAGTTTGACAAAATCAGTTTTAAGTGGACAGTTTGGATTACAACATCCGAATACGGAATATCATAAGGACTTTCATCGTATCATAGCATACCAGAGTTTATTACAATCAATATGTATATATTCAGAAGTACGATCCACGATCGATACCATTACCTGATAATCAAGAGTAAAATCAAGTAAACTACAATATAGATCAAAATCAATAACTTTACTGTTCCTCTTAATCATGATTGGATATCTTATTCATAACGGCCCCCAAAACTCAAGAACATAAACTGTTTTATTCATAACGGCCCCCAAAACTCAAGAACATAAACAGTTTTATTCATAACGGCCCCAAGGCTCAAGGACATAAACAGTTTTATTCATAACGGCCCCCAAAACTCAAGAATATAAACTGTTTTATTCATAACGGAATAAAAAAGAATAAACAGCAAATCAAATTCATGCTGAAACTGAGAGATGAACAAGTACGTTACTCAAGCAACCATATTACTTGAAGGGTTATGTAATTGCTCCCTGTCTAGGATCAATGTATTCAAAAGTATACCTAACGAGTACTAGTTTTGCAAATCGTTTATACCTGATACGTCATATTAGAAGAACAAAGAGTTATGTTAAATACAGAAGAGGCAAATCCACTTCTATAATGAAAATAATTTTTAATTTTTTAATTTTTTTTCTAATTTCATGGTGTTTGTTTTTGTAATAATATTATTATATGTTTTTATCTTATAGGTTTTGTCTAATGTTGTAAAGCGCTTAGAACTTCTAAACATTATGTGCTATACAAAGTCCTCATTATTATTATTATTTGGTCAACTACCTAGCTATTCAGGCTTTTCATAAATGTTAAAAACGAAACATCTACCTCAAATATAAAATAAGACAAATCCTTGATCGCACGTTGAATCTTGAAATGACGATAAAGAGTTATTTAGATATGTATGCAAAAATTGATATGGGTGGACAATAAATAATTTCAGCACAAAACAAACACTAGGCACGATGAAGCTGAATATCAAAAGGGCATATATTTTCTTCCCTCTCTCTCTCTCTCTCTCTCTCTCTCTCTCTCTCTCTCTCTCAAAACACAAAAGGCGAGAGAAATTCATCACTACAGCATGTTTGTGTGAGAGATGAATATGAACGGAGAAAAAAAGAAAAAAACATAGATGAAAGAAAGGCGAAAGAATTTCAACACAATCTTAAAACTGGTGCACTGCATCTTTAGTTTGTGCTTTTCTCAGTCCAACAAAGCTGTGAAAGAAAATTCAAGACATTATGCTGTCTATCGTACAGAGAACAGAAATGTTTTGGCATAAATCTAGACTGGGGGAAACAATGCTTGGCAAAAAAATCAACGTCATGCAAAATAAATTATAACCGAAATGATGTCCCGTAAAGTTATGAATGCGGTACAAAAGAAAATATATCAACATACTAATGTAGCTGGTAATGGGCAAAGGTTGATAATAATAATAATAATAATAATAATAATAATAATAATAATAATAATAATGTTAGATAATGAGTTAAAGAGTTAGGAAATGTAAAGGTTTAGCGAATATTTTCTTGCGTAAATCTTATCGCAAAAATTGCGTATATCTCATAAAATGATGCCTAGCTGATAATTCTGTAAGTTTGCATTAGGGAGGTTATATTTTCTATTTAGGCCGAACTCCTCACGAATAGTTTCGCGAATGTGACCTTATGGTTATTGAATTGTTTTCTGAAATCAACGGTTTCGCTATCATATTGTGTGGCACAGACTTTTCATGTTAGAAGACATATTACATTTTAGTTGGACATCCTAACTTCTGAATAACAGTGAAACTAACTTATTTTGTTTAACTTCTGAACGATTTAGTCTCATATATAAATTAGGCAACTCTTGTTTATGCATCAGCATGTGCCTGAATCTGTGTGTTTGTGCTGGGTTTTTTAAACGTTGCCATATACCATATGGTCCTTCGGACTCTTACGGTTTACGGTACGCAACCACAGGAACCTCTTGTAATATGACCTTCACTCGTTATGAATTTTTGATCTTGGGTCAGTGTTCTTGAATGATCTGTTGTTAGAATTGGGGCAATTTTTAGTTAAGACTTAGAGCGGAAATAAAGGTTGTTGCATGTGAGAGCTAGTTCTTAAAAGGAGGTGTCAGTTATGAGAGCTGCATCCAGCTTGGATGGTGCATATTATGATTTTGATATCAAATATCCTTAAAATAGTTGAACTCAACCATCATGACCATTAGTTTTTATTTGTCATTGGAATTTATGTCTAGTCCATGAGAGTAAACAACTATTGTATGTCCATAGTACATGACTGACAAGAATTTATTTGTTTATGTAGTCTATGCCCTTATGAAAATTTTAGAGAAATATTAAAGCGCCTTGTAATTCTGATCGACCTTTATTCATGACGAAAAATACTTAGCAAATAAATCTACAGATAGCTCGAAGTATACTGCAATCAGTGGCGGCGCCAGACTATCTGGCGCCCTAGGCAAGGTTAGATTCTGGCGCCCCTCCCCCCCCACCCAGGAAAATATAAATTTCAAAATTTATAAACAATACATTTTTAGAGTTTTTGTTTCAACATTTGAAAGTTTCGTATACGCGCGATTTTCACTCACTCATTTTGCCTGTTCCGGTCAGATTGAATCTTCCCGATTATTTGTCCCTGTATGAAATAAACCAGGATAAAAAACGACCCTCATTAAAACTGAAAAACAATTTATTTATTTTTCAAAACTGCTGTTGATTTGGCGAAATGCGCCCCTGAAATCAGCGCCCTAGGCGGCTGCCTAGTTTGCCTATATGGTAGTGCCGGTGTAGTGTTAAATTTTACCCTCGTTGAATTCTGACCCTCCGGGTCTGCTTTTAACGTTGAAAATTGACCCAGGGTCAGTTCTTAACGTTGAATTCTGATTTTCACAGTCGTTGAAAACTGATCGCAGCGTTGAATTTTTATCAGATTTCCGGGTCATTTTTTAACGGATATTGTTTTAAGTTATGCATACATGGGTTTATGAATCGACAATAAGGAAATGTTTAGTATGTTTAAAATCAACAAAAGCAATGTAATGAAGTACATGTAGTAATGAAATTATGAATATAGTTATCTTCCATATTTGAAATGGATGTAATGTTAGTTTGTTTGTACTTCGCCTGCTGCGTTCCATCAAACAATCAATGACCCTCTTCGAGCCTTAACCAAACAAATCAACCATGGGAATGGAGTGAAAAACGATAAAGCGTTTGAAAAACTCAAACAGAATTTAATAAAATAACGCAATAATAACGTAATTCGATCCTAATAAGGAAACGCAATTACTTGTACATGCAATTCCTGTCGGTCTAGGCACATTATTAACTAATAATGGAAAGATTATTACCTACGCCTGTAGAGCACTTTCAGAGTAGTATAGTGGGACGATATGGTGATAATGGGAATTAGCATTACAAAGTTCCGTGGGACGATATAGCGACAAGTACTTTGAAGTACAACCTGGGTCTGTATAGCGTAAAGGGAAAATTAACATAGGAATATATCGTGGATTATAAACACTGATACCACATTTAATTTTTTTTTGAGGGTTAAGCATGAAAGTCATTTGGTTCCTCTGCTTTTTCTTCTTCTACTTTCTCCATTTCTTTATCCATCTCCTTAATTTTCCCAATGTTCCTTTCTTTTTGTGTTCCGACTCAGGAATCCAGTCTGGATGACCTATCGCTCTACATTTATCCTGGACATTCATCCAGTTTTTGTTCATTCTTTCAAACGCTTCTTTTTCCTTTCTGTTCTCTTGTTCTTTCCTATCTTTTGCCCATGTGTCTTTAACGTTCTTGATTTCTTCTTCCAAGACACTTTTCATAATTTCTTCTGTTTATGAACTTGGTCCCGTCCCCTTTTGACAAAAGCCCACTCTGTCAAATTGAAGATATCATCCAAAAACACCTGACTTTGATAAAAATTTCAAGAGACTGCTTCAATGTTCCGACTCATATATTCAGGCGAGATGAAACCTTTCAACTTCTTTGCCTCTTCTTCTAGCATCCCTTCAATGTTCTCCCTGGCTATTTTCAGATTGTTTGCAAAGTCCAAGCTGCCTGGGAACTTCCATTCTCTTTCAAGTCTTTCCACTACATACTCCGGATCTATCATCCAATACCAACTGTCCTTCAACTGGTTAAACAAGTCAGATACTGCTACCATCTTCTTTTCGCTTATTCCGTAGAATGGCGCGAATGACGGGTACTTTTTATATTTATATCTAAAGCACGGACGTGAAGGAAAACATCCCCTACTTTTGTCTTCTCATATTATCTACTATTCACACAAAGGTAATGAGACAAAAAAACTAACCACATTATATACTATCCACACACGCAGAGATGCCAAATCAAACCCCAAAATCTACCATCCACACACGCCAAGAAGCAGAAACAAACCCACTGTGACGGTTGCACGCATTGGGGTGGGGTTCTTCCAATATATATTAATTAAATTATGATGAAAGTTCAACCCGACTCGTGGGGTTAGAAAGTTAAATTAGTGACGAGGTGGATTTACAGCTCTGAGCCCCCAGTCAGCAATGCCGACGGTTAAATTATAGAGAACACGAAGATGAAATTCAATTAATAACAATTTAATAAATTCGATAATTTAAAACGAAAAACTCTCAATCACCCGTCTTTCCCTCGACCAAGTGACAGCCTAATTCATTCCGTGATTTACAGTGTGAGTTCGATTTTCCCCTGTCCTTGTGTCTACTCATCTCTTTCTTTCCAGCTAAGTCCTTCCTTCCTTCCGTTCCTCCAACACCTCCTTCGAATCCGTTTCCCTCACGACTATCTCCTCCTCCAATTTCGCTCCCAATTTCCTCTTCCTCCCTTCTCTCCCCTTTTACTCCTAGACTTCAACTTCTCCTGACTTCTCTTCTTTCTTCTCCTTTCCTCCGTCTCTCTATCTGAGACTACGGGACCAAACTGTAACTGGTCTATCCCTCAAAGCTTCCTGTGAAAAACGACAAGGCGTTAACATATGCTTTATCGAATCTCACCTCACACTAGATCAACAATCATCAGATAAGGCTATTACTGTTTCTGTCACGCATGCGTACACATCGAAATTCCCACACACTTCTTGCAGGGTAAACAATGGATTAATAACACGGTATCAGCGAATTGTCATACAGACATCAATACATTGCGTCACATCAGTATATACACATATATATTTAATCTCATTGTACAACAATCTGACAACAATCAGACGCATGTCTGTACACTGCACAAATATTCAACAATGGCAAAATCTATAATCACATGAACACATGTGCTAGTCTACTATAAAATACCCACATAGCGAATTACAATATTAACTCTTACGACGGCTAGCAAGCTATATAATTCTTTACAAATATCAACTCATTTCTTCAAAATATGCAAACATATTAACACCACAAAGTAATTCTTCGTACTACGATTCTAGTAATAATAAAGTATACATACGACCTACAATTAAAAATACAGTCGCATTCCGCAAAGACCGAACAACTAGCTCACTGACCTTATTTGAAGCTGTCTGTACTTAGAATTTCCTATTCTAAGATATTCCCGCCAATAACGAATGGCTGTTCGGAGTTACGCTATTCTCCTCTGGTCAATCTTTCTAGCGAACTAATTCTTGCCGGATACGTGCAGATATCATTCTAACCAAATCAGGGTCTCTCCCCTATCTCGACTCTGATTGGGTGGCGCTGTGACCCTGTCCAATCGTCTTAGCGGCCAGTTCAACCTGACTGTCTGTCTGCAAGGAAAAAAGTTAAGACACTCCCACTTCTTCGTGCAACTTCTTTTGATCTGGACACACGTTTCCACATCTAGGTGATAATCTGGCGGCCTCGCAACTCCTAGGTCTGGCTCTCCACTTCTAGCCACGGCAATCTTACATAAGGGATTAGTGCTAGCCTAACATCAAACAATGGCTTGTCAGAATTACCTTGATTATACATGTTTCAAACTGGGGCTACTCTGGGTCAAGGTAAACGTGACACCCACCATTTACTATCCACACATGCAGAGATGCCAAATCAAACCCCAAAATTTACCATCCACACAGGGGAGAAGCTAACAACATAACCACAATCTACTATCCACACACGCTGAGAAGCAGAAACATACCATAATATACTGTCCACACACGCTGAGAAGCCAAATCAAACCCCAAATTTACCATTCACACACGTCAAGAAGCAGAAACAAACACACCATTTATTATCCACACACACAGAGATGCCAAATTAAACACAAAATCTACTATCCACACACGCGGAGAAGTCAAATCAAACCCAAACTATACTATCCCCACAGGGGAGAAGCCAAATTAAACCCTAACTATACTATTCACACACACCGGGAAACAAAAACAAAACCCAATTATACTATTAACACAAAAGGAAAGTTAAACAACCACACACTCTACTATGCACACAAACCTATGTGAGCGCTTACAAACCCCAATAATCTACTATCCACACACGGAGAAGCAGAAACATAACCATAATATACTATCCACACACGCTGAGAAGCCAAATCAAGTCATACAACCTACTATCCACACACGCCAAGAAGCAGAAACAAACCCACCATTTACAACCCACACACGCAGAGATGCCAAATCAAACCCCAAAATCTACCATCCACAGACGGGAGAAGCTAAAATCATAACCAAAATCTACTATCCACACATGAAGCAGAAACATAACCATAATATACTACCCACACACGCTGAGAAGCCAAATCAAACCCAAAATTTACCATTCATACACGTCAAGAAGCAGAACCACAATCTACTATCCACACACGGAAAAGCAGAAACATAACCATAATATACTATCCATACACGTGAAGGTTTAAAAAACCATACTCTCTACTATCTACACAAACGTACTTCAGAGCTTACAAAAGCCAATAATCTATCATCCACACAAACGTACGTGAGCGCTTACAAACACATAAACACACACACACACAAACACACACACACACCAGG